>SSNR01000050.1:2767441-2823064 GCA_006937965.1 Callopanchax toddi | reverse complement strand
CCCCCCCCCCCCCCCTCTTTTCTTAGTGTTTTACCTTACATTTATTACTTTTTGTCTTTATCATGTCTGTTTCTCCATGCAGGCTCTTGGATGCATCCTCTACCTGTTGTGTTTCAAGCAGCATCCTTTTGAGGAGGGAGCCAAACTACAGATAGTTAATGGAAAATATTCAATCCCTCAGAACGACGTCAAGTACACTGTGTTTCATGACCTCATACGTACGTTACTGCCTGCTTTGTTTTACCTCATTTTCAATGCTAATTCTAACATCCCCGTCTGTATTCATCACCCCTTCCATATGTTCTCTGTTTATCTATAAGTCAATTGTTCCAGTCAGCCAGATTTTCTCTCTTCTGTTGTATTTCTTTAAAATTCAACAGTGCATTTATTATTGCTTTGCAGTTATAATATATCATTATCAACTCTCTCTCGCTCGTCCTTTTTTCCTCCAGGTTCCATGCTGAAGGTGAACCCCGAGGAGCGGCTGTCTATTACAGAACTGGTGAACCAGCTGCAGGAGATAGCAGCAGCACGCAACGTCAACCCCAAATCTCCAGTGACAGAAGTAAGATCTTCACCTCCTCCACACTAACAAGTAGTTATTTTGCCTTTTACTTGCACAGATTGACAACAAAGAGTATTTTGGTTTAAATAACTTTTAATTGGTTGATATCTGCCAGCCTGTGAAGATGCTATTGACAGAAAAGCCACATGGCTTCTTTCACTGTGCTCTTCTCAAATAGCTGATTTGTTTTTTTGGCTTAGTTTCACACACACACACCTCCAGTGGGCACAGAGGAGTCTGTTTTCTCTTTTCTTGGCTCCTCTCCTCCCAGCTGGCAAAGTGCTAAAGGCCCTAAAGATGCAGAAACACGGAGGTTTAAAATTGGTGACCTGAAAGTCTGTTTAAACATGAAGTGATGGCGGCAGTGAGGCAGTGTCTTTGGTGGAATTGGCACTTTAAAGACAAAAACCTTTATAGGAAACTGGGCACAGGTTTAAGATATTAGTTCAGCCAATCTCTTACGATTTTTGCCACAAATCCTGGTACTTATCCTTAAATCCTCACTCATAGCTGTGGTAGACCTAAAGCTGATTTTAATGTCAAATCTCCAGATTTAACTTGACTTTTCTTTCCTTCTTCTTTTTAACTCGTAGATGAGTCCACCTTAGTGTTAAGCATCCTGATTTAAATATATAATATATCTAAGATTGTCCTTTTTCCCCCCTCAGAAAATTACTAAATTAAGTTACTAGGTTTTGTCTAAACCTCTAAAATGTTCTTACTATAGCTGAATCCCGATGAGGCTCGTAGGTTTGTGCAGGGGGAGGCAGATTTGGCGATTGCTGATCTGATTAGGATTAAGAAGGGGTTTCCCTGCTGGACATAAGGAGATTACAGTCCTCCTGCACCACCTCCTCCACTCTGCTGCAGCTCAGCACAGACATATGGGCTGACAGACTGTGAGACGTAGCAGAGAGGAGAGAGAGAGAGGAGAAAACCTGTTAAAGACGGGAGCAGAGATGGAAGTGAGAGACTGACAGAGAAGTGTAATAAACAGCTCAGAGAGGGAAGGACGCAGAAGCTGTCTGGCTGCATATCTGACAACCTGCTTTTTTTGTTGTTGTTGTTGGAAGGACTTTTTACTCTTTAAGGAGTTTTAAAATCTTTATCTGCTGTTAATATTTTGGCGACGATGTGTTTCAGACATTAAGGTTAAATCTTTCAGTCCTGGTTGCAAAGTTTAGCTTTTTTTTCTCAACATTAATTTATTTTGTTTACCAACTTGGTTGCAATGTTGAGTACTTATTACTGTTGGCGTCCCGTGTATGACGGCTATGAATGTATGCAGCTGCTGGAGCAGAACGGAGGGTTTGGCAACAATGGAGCACAGCTGCCCATGCAAATCCACAGCGTCCATAACAATGCAGGTAAAAGTATTTGATTTTTTTCCATAGAAATGTCATGATGTAAGAAGATTGATGCATATTTTTACAGCTTTTGTGTACAAACAAACCTTAAAGTTATAGAGGAGTACAGAAATTGTAAGCGTTGTCACTTTAAGAACAAATATCAACATGTAACCTCAAACTATCACCCTAAAAATACTACTATGCTACACAAACTGACACAATATTTACATTATTAATAGATATTCTGCACATATTTACACAAAAGTTACTCATCTGCATCAAAACATGTTTTTTACTAAGAATTATAGAGTATGCAAGTTAGATTTCTGTGGTTTATTTGTGAATTTTCACCTAATGAACCTAATAAGCTTATCGTTTTTCTCTAAACACACAAATACGAACCACCTCATGCCCGTAAGAGGATTTCTGCACTGCTAGTCAACCATCTGTTGAAAAGTAGGGAATGTTTGCTCTTTCCCCTGCAGACTGGATTTAACAGCATGTCACTCAACGTCCAACAGATTCAGAGCAGTGAAATAGTTCTAATTATAAGCATTTTTCTTGAAGGTGACAACACGTTGTTATGCTTGTGCTGTTGTAAATGATCTTGTACTTAGTAGGTTTTTTCTTGATGCCCAGGTGTGTATGATCCTGATCAGGCAGGAAGTGGATTCTTAGATATCTTGAGGGGGGGGACCGAGCGCTTCCTGACCAACATCAAAGACACATCCTCCAAAGTCATCCAATCAGTTGCCAGGTGAGACGGTCCAACCCTGTTACAAGTGTCTCTATTCTTGTTGAATTTTTCATCATAAGAGTTCAAAAACTGACGAGCTTTTCTTAAACTGACCACCTATTTTTTCTCACTTGGCATTGCATGGGGTTGAGTTTCCTATTTGTATTTTTTCATTTTTATATTTGAGTTCATGAAAAGAAAGGCTTTGAAACATTTGCTGTTTACTTTGCTCTTCTTACTTGTGAATCCCCTCGAATCGTTTATCAGAAATCTGTTTTGAATCCAAGCAGCTGTTTTACTGCCCGAGCATCCCATTTCATTTCAAACACATCAACCCCAGTATCAGAATTTATTTGTCTACATAACCACTGAAAATAACCACAACTCTGCCCCCACATTAACTTTAAAGGAACATCTGTTGTTTATTTGTCTGAAATTGTATTATTTTCACTCGGATGATCAGTTTTCTTCTACCGTAGTATTACTGGCTGATAGTCTTAGTAGTAGCAGTGTTCCTTTAAAAGCCAAGCCTTTAATTATATTTTTATCATTTCATTCTGTCGTCCGTTTGATCCATTTGTTTGGTTGTTTATTTTATTTTTTGTGTTGTTTCTGTTCTCTGTCCCAATCCTTCATGGTCCCACTATGTGTACATCACCTAGCAACCCGAGGTAAATATGGGTCGATGACATTTGTCAGCTCATGCGTTGCTCTGTGTGTTTTGTAGCATGTGTTTGATTTAGAGGGAGAGACGTGGACTGAGGCTTTTGTCATGCTGTATTTCCGTCATCGCAGCTTAATGATCCTAACATCACACACTCAATAATTCAGCCGGATGAATGCTGATTGTTATGTGAATGAACAGAGGGGCGTGGAGGGATTCTAAAACAAAAGAAACCTGTTAATATTTTAGACAACTTTATTCATCTCACCTTATGACCAACTTAATGACGGTTCAGTGATGAAAAGGTTGTTTAACCTGGAAGACTTGCAGATTAAAAACACATTAGCAGAACCGTCGTCACCTATCAAAGGTCAATGTGTGACTCACATAACAGTACAATATCTGCAGACAACACATTACCAGTATTGGGAACTTGTGTTTAAATTAACTTGTTTTTAAATATAAATGTGACATAAAAAATGTAATAAACAATGATTAAGGGTTGCAAATGTTTGGGAACCTTTTATTTGGAAACTTTCAATACTCGCTGGACATAATAACTTGAAAGTTATTTCAGTTTTATTATAAATTCTCTTCAACTCCTTTGCACACATTTAAAGGCACACTATGCAGTTTTGCTTGTTTTGGCACCCCCTGGTGTCTGTTTTAAATCACTGCCTTAAAAACGTTAGCACCATTGTTTCTGCTCAGAAACACCTAAATCTAACTGTTGAAATGTCTCCTCAGTCTTCATTATTTTCTACAGGAGCAGTTATTTACTCCTTCAAAGAAACTAGCAGTGTTCAAGCAGGGAGAGATAGAAAAAAATCAGGAATCATGAGCTAAAAACACTCCGGCGCTAGCATAACAACTAGCCACATTGGGTTAGCCTAACCCTCGCGAGACACGTGACTTTGTGAGACTTCAGGGCACCGGACCAGAGACTCAGAAGTTGTAAACGTGGTATTCCGGATCCAAGCAGCAGATGGGGCTGAGTGACTTTTCATTAACCCGTAAAGGGTCAGATTAGAACAGACTGGCTCAAGGAAAAGATTAAAAATATGAAAAAGTTGCAAAGTATGCCTTTAATATTGAGTTCTTCACACAGCTGCCAGAAGCAGGGGTGTAGCAAGCTTTTCAAAAGTGTGGGGGATGCGGTCTGTAGATGTCATCGACTGTTAATTGAAACACTTAACCCTTTCATGCACGCATTATGAAAACATTTCTATATTTCTTTAAATATTGATTTTATTAATCTACATGAGCCTAAACTGAAAAACATTTTGATTTAAAAATAATATGGTTTCATATAGAAGTTATTTTACTGTCCACGTATGTGGACAGTGCGCAACAAAGGAGTGAAATTATTAAAAAAAATCTGATTTTGTAACTAGTTTTTTTTTATTTTAAAGATCAAATATTAATTTAACTACTTTTATTTACAAAGAAACATCTGGAAAACATATAAACATAAATAATGACCTAACTACATTACAAAAATATATGGATACCAATGAATGGTGCATGTTGTGCAAAAAGTAATACTGTATATTAAGACATTAGGTGGTGACTAAGGTGGTGTACTGGTGTGTTATGGGATTGAGCATTACTGGTCAAGAAGTGCACCCATCAGGAATGTCATGAGGTGTCACTTTTAGAGGTGACCTAGGAAGACCAGACTCATCAGGTCACATGTCAGGTCTCACTCTGTCACATGAAATTTAATTTCTAAACACAGAATGGCTCAACACACTCTCCTGTACATCATCATATTTTTAAACCTGATTTTTAATTCTTCTGTAGAAATTTTAGTGAACTCAGCACATGGCCATCATGCTCAGCCATGTTGAATTGATGATGTCATCAGGCAGTCAATATTCTAAATACAAGATGATCCATATTGTTAATATATTACAAAAGACTAACACTGCCCTGAAGTGGATTGAAGTTTATCAACATCATAAACAGAAAACTGAGTTAAAGTTACTGTCCACTATGTGGCTGCTGTGCATTAAAGAGTTAATGGATGCTTGTCTTTTGTTTTTCATTAGAAAAATCCCATCAAATGGTTTATTACATTTAGTTTCATGAGAATTGCATGTGGATGTAACATTAAACACAGTGGTGAATGGTGGTGGTGCATGTGAATATCAGGACTCTAATAAACAACATTACAAGACGTTAAAAGACAAATTAATCACTAATCAGCAATTTACTAACATGCAACCTATGATAAAGTCTGAATTATGAATTACTAATAACACATTTCTGAATGATCTAAGTTCATTTCACATTTTCCAAAAATTAAACCTAAGTATGGTGTTATTGTATCCAGTTTGAACCATAGAGCTCAACTTATGACCTACAGAGTTCATCACTTGTTAAATGAAGTATTTAGCTGTAAAAATATTTCAACTTGCTTTAACTGACTGTACTACTTAACAAACTAACTATAAATTATAACTTAAACTTATTTTATTGCTGTGAACCTTCATGAACCCTCTGACATTTCTTCCTGAAACTGATGCCAATTTAAATCATTTTGGCTCAGTTTAAAAACTATCATTTATTCAAAATAAATGTTTTATTTATTTAAATAGGATTTTAGCTTTTACAGTAATTTCACTAACACTTTTCTGCATATTTGTTCCACTGAGTGAGAAATAGGAAATAAAATCTGGATTGTGAGGATCTGACTGAGAGACTGTTTTTTAGGTAACCTCCGCTGACATATTCAGGTAAATTAAGAATCAAATAAGCTATTTCTGGGCAAATACCTGCTGTATTACTATTTTCATCACAAGCCGAATATTAGACAATGACAAGAGAGGCGGGATTTATAGCGCAAAGCTGATCGATTGATTGACAGCCAACCGGCCGGTGTTCAGAGCAGGAGAGAGGGAGGGGGAGAGGAGCGAAGTGATCGGCAGCCGGCTGGTGTCAGGTTTCAAGGAGCAACAGGACTCAGGAGAGAGAGGGGACAAACAGCGATGCTGTGAGGAGAAATCAGACAGGAGGAGGTTTGGGGTAAAACGGCTGGAAAAGTGTGGGTGTTGAACGATCTCACTGAGAAAAGTGTGGGTGTTAAAACACCCACATCCCCCACGGGTGCGACGCCCATGGCCAGAAGGGTTCAAAAAGAACATATTGTTTTTCAAAACAATTTTCAAAATTATTAGTAATGAGAATTGGAAGAAGTGTTGATAAGATCTCACTGGCCACTTTATTGGGTATACTTTGCTAGATCTGGGTAAGACCCCCTTTTGCCTTCAGAATTGTCTTCATGTCATAGATTTAACAAGCTGTTGGAAACGTTCCTCAGAGGCCCATACTGACATGAAAGCATCACACAGTGGCTGAAAACTTGTCAGCTGCTCGTCTACGACAGTAATCTCCTGTTCCATCAAATCCCAAAGGTCCTCAAAGGTATTTTTAGGGGCCCTAAATTTTTCTGGATTCAACACCCACCCACATCATTACGCTGCCAGCAGCAGCACTCTGAACTGTTGAACCAAGGCCTCCGGTAAAGCTTACCTAGGGCGCCAAATAGTCTAGGACCGGCCCTGAGTGAGAGTCATAGTACATAAGAAGTCTCTGAAATACTCAGGCCACCCCATCTATCACCAACATCCATGCTGCGTTCAAAGTCCAAAAAAAATCTCCTTTTTTTTCATTCTGGTGTTTGGACTCCAGCATGTCGTCTTCACCACGCCTAGACGCCTGAATACAGTTGAGTCGCTGCCATGTGATTGGTTGATTAGCTATCTGTGACTTTAAATGGTAAAAATGCTCTAACTGAACCAAACAGCTGGACAGAAAAACCACATTGAATACTCCATGAGTGTATCAATACATTTAACTTTAAATTCAGTTATTTTTTACTCACTAAAAACATTCGATGTAGGGATTGTTGAGGCAGGTTAAAGTTAATATAACTGGAGGTAGAAGTTTGAATGATGGATTTATGAATGAGTGAATGAATAAAGCGTAATTATTTTACTTGATTACTCACTGAGTAACCATTTCATCTTCATGTGTTTTAACCAGCATCACCTGTGTGCTCTGGTGCCGTGTGAATAACACTGGCTGTCATTAGCTTTCTGTGTTAAACTCTAATATAAAGTAGGAATCATGCTGTGCTGTTTTACTGGTCATCCTGTTCCAATGTGCCATAATATAAACAATAAAGCCTGATTTGTTGTTTATTTACCAAAATGTCTCTTAATACAAGAGAACATTTATCAGTAATTAGTCTTCTGCAAAAGGCTTGTGGTGCATTAAATATTCAGTAAGAAGATAAATGGGAGGAAATACTAATCTTATTTAATTACATTTCTAATTCACCTAAAATACTGGGTGTTAATATAAAACATAGTTCTGTTTTCCTGTCAGTCTGTGTTGTTAGCTTTCCTCTAGACAGTCAAATAATTGTATTTTTCTTTTGAAATAATTGCTGTTTTTTTGTCCCTGATTTGCCTTTTATAAATGTGTCTGTCATTTCTCGTACAGCTATGCCAAAGGCGACTTGGATATTTCCTATATCACCTCAAGAATAGCAGGTAGAGAAACATTTTTTTAATAAAACCACTTTTTAACATTCCTCCACTGATTTTAGGAACATTTATATCTGCTTTTATTATTAGTAAAGAGCTCATTGAGACACAGAAAAATCCTGTGACACATTTTGAGCCAGAGTAACCTCTAATGTTTTTGTTTTGTTTGTGTGTGCAGTCATGTCTTTCCCAGCAGAAGGGGTGGAGTCAGCGATAAAGAACAACATCGAGGACGTTCGTCTGTTCCTGGACTCGCGTCACGCTGGTCACTATGCTGTGTTCAACCTCTCTAAACGATCTTACAGGCCTTCTCGGTTTCACAACAGGGTATGAAGTGTGTGTGTGCACATACCGTTTCTGGAAAGTTTACTCAGAATTGTAGTAAATGTGCATGTGTGTGTGTGTGTGTAGGTTTCAGAGTGTAACTGGCAGGTGCGCCGTGCCCCCAACCTCCGCAGCCTCTACAGCGTTTGTAAGAACATGCATCAGTGGCTCAAACAGGACCAGAGGAACATCTGCATCGTACACTGTCTGGTAGGTCAACCAGCAGCTCTTTGAATTTCTTCATGAAGTTTAAAATAAACAACTGTCACGATGTCTGAGTTGATGACTAAGACTACGTTCACACTGCAGGTCTTAATGCTCAATTCTGATTTTTTTAATCAAATCCGATTTTTTTGTCTGGCTGTTCACACTTCAACTGAAATGCGACAGCAAACAATCTCCAGTGTGAACGAATCACGGCCCCAAAGCGGCCCGCATGCGCAGACGATGACAAGACGTCACACATAACGTGCTCTGTTTACGGAAGTAAAATGGCTTTTGCAATAGACTTGAACACGGTCCGATTACGGTAAGATCTCTTTAAGGCTGAAATACACCGGAGACATCAGCGCTGCACCACGTCGCGCTCGCACCGTTATTTTGATTAAAAACCATTTTAGTCCGTCAGATCACTCATCACACGGGACCGCCACAGCGCATCCCAGAAACGCGAGTCCACGCCACGGCGCTAAGTTCACTTGAACATAATTGTCATGTAATATATTACTAATCAAGTCCAAAACCTCACTGTCTGTCCACCGACTGCCTCCGTCTCCAGTATCAGCTCTACGTGTTGGAGCGTTTCCCTCCGCCGGTTCAGAGTAGTGGTCTGCCTCCTGTCAGTCACGTACGAGGCGGATTCAATGCGACATGTCCGTTCAGACTGGAGTCGCTTTCAAAAACATCAGATACGTATCCGATTCAGTACCACATATGAAAGTGACCTGGGTCGGATTTGAAAAAATCAGATCTGTGCCGTTCAGACTGTCTTAAAAAAAATCAGATATGGGTCGCATGAGGGGGAAAAAAAATCAGATTTGAAGCGCATTTGGCTGCAGTGTGAACGTAGCCTAATTGTCACACAATTCATCTCTGTTCCTTTACGGTGAAACCTTTTACACAATAAGCCTAATTATGATTGAAAAAGTCTGAAACATTAATAGAAATATATTTATATAAAGGGATAATCCACCAAAATGTGATTTTTAAAAAAATTTTTTACCATTCACTTGCATTGTTTTCTGCTAAGCTAAAGCTAAAGGAGTACTGCCGGGCTGGTTACAAATTAGTTTTTGCCCACTTATCTATCTATAGGGAATATGGCAATAGACAAAAAAAAAAAAAATCACATTTTGGTTGAGTATCCCTTTAAGAAAACCTTTTTTTTCATTTCATGAAAACATCAGTTAAAGCGTCACTCTTAGCCCCTCCCTTCTGGGTTTCTGTGAACCCAAGCATCTCTCATGAAAATGGGAGTTTCATCCCACAGGTGGTAAGCTACATACAACAATGGCTGATTCAGTCAGATCGTATCAGTAAAATTCCAAACCATGAGAACACGACTCCCTTCTCCCTGGTAAATTTCCACAATAAAACAGGGCCAGCTCTTATGTATCCACCACAACATGGTTATGTCAGATATTTTACTTTTATTACAGATTATTATTTAAGATGCACGCTGATGATTTTACACAATACAAATAAATAATAAGCGATCATTCTGCCTGTGCAGGACGGCCGAGCAGCATCAGCGGTGGCCGTTTGTTCCTTCCTGTGTTTCTGTCGCCTTTTCACCACAGCTGAGGCTGCTGTCTACATGTTCTCTATGAAACGCTGCCCACCTGGCATAGCACCGTCTCACAAGAGGTATGAAGCACAGTTAAACCTAAATTAATCCTAATTCTTTCTGGTTTGAGTTTTCATTCACCGACTTTCATTGCCTCAAAGTCTAATACAGTGATTTTAATGGTTATTTATGTCTTATTTCAGATATATTGAGTATATGTGTGACATGATGGCAGAAGAGCCCATCATCCCTCACAGCAAACCTGTGATTATTCACTCCATCATCATGACGCCCGTCCCGCTGTTCAACAAGCAGCGGAACGGGTGCAGGCCCTTCTGTGAAGTGTATGTTGGCGATGAGAGAGTCCTCACCACTTCACAGGAGTATGACAGGATGAAGTAAGTTTAGCCTGTCAGGTTTCTTCTTATTTAAACCGTCTGAAACAACTCATCCTTTCTCTTTTCTTTAGGGATTTTAAGATGGAAGATGGCCGAGCAGAGATTCCCCTCAACGTTACAGTCCAAGGAGATGTCCTAGTGGTGATCTATCATGCAAGATCTACACTGGGTGGACGTCTACAGGCAAAGGTTCAGACACTAATGAAGAATTCAACTTATTTCCATTTTTTTGTTATTTTACTTGGAAAGGCTAACATGACTCGTTGACTTACAGAAGTTTAAAGAAATGTTGACATTATTATGAGTGATTCATACTTAAAAGTTTATAAAACTCTTTTTTTCAGATGGCATCCATGAAAATGTTCCAGATCCAGTTTCACACAGGCTTCGTGCCGAGAAACGCAACTACTGTCAAGTTCGCCAAGTATGTTTACCGTTTTAAAACCTGGTCGTTGATTCGGATACTTACTGCTACTGACCTTCTCTACTCAGGTTTAGGAATGACAATTTACAGTTAATGTTTCTTCGTAACTGTGTTCCTGTCCTGCTCTCAGGTACGATTTGGACGCCTGTGACATCCAGGAGAAATATCCAGACTTGTTCCAGGTTAACTTGGACATCGAGGTGGAACCCAGAGACAGACCCAGCACCAGGAGTCCTCCCTGGGACGGCTTCCAAACCAAGGGCCTCAACCCGAAAATACTCTTCTCATCTCGGGATGAACAGCAGGAGATCCTCAGCAAGTTTGGTTGGTGGATTTACTCTGTGTGCTGACTTCATTCATTCATTTATTGTCTAATGAGATCAGCTTGTTTGTACATATGAACTGAGCCTGTACTCATCACAGGTAAGCCTGAGTTGCCTCGTCAGCCCGGCTCTTCTGCGTTTTATGACTCCGAGTCGTCAACACCAGCTCAGACTCCAGATGGTTTCAACACAACAGAATCAGAATCTCCAATGAGCAACGAGAGCAACACCAACAACTTCTTTCAGACGCTAGACTGGGAAGGTAAACCATTTTTCTTTGAAGCCTTACTATTCCAGAAAGGTGGAGCCTCTTTATCCACCTCTATGACTGTTTTGAAATGATCTTCAACTCAATTTAACGGACCTGTTGTGTATGTATAGATCATCAAGGCCCTCATGATGCTCCAGACAGTCAGGAAGGAGGATCCCTGAATGACCAGGAGGACCTGAGCGATCAGTCAGAGGGAGAGTCTTTTTCTGCCCCCAGTTTGGGCGCTTTATCCCGTGACCACAGTGAACAGCTGTTTGATGCTGATTTCCAGGTGAAGAAACTATTGGATTGCTGATCATCTTGTTGTCAGTATGACTTTTTTAATGTACATATTGATCATGTTTTCTCCCTCTGTTCATTTCTGTCTTCCATCTAGACGTCTCCTCCTGCACCTATAGAATCTTCTCGTAGTGACACTGCTGACCTCCTGGGGTTGAATTCAGACCCTGAACACCCTGCCATGTCTTCAACGTCCTCCGGAGCTCTTTGTCAAGGAGATCAGGGGGGACTGAAAGCTGCTTCCAGTAACAGTGATCTCCTCAATGACTTGTTTGCACCCCCTGCTGGTCAGACAGGAGGAGCGCAGGAAGATTTATTCTTCAGTGATCAAACCGGTGGAGCCACACCAGACTCAAAACGTAAAGAAAGAAAACTTGTTGTATTTCATAACATTCCTATTTTACCATGATGTTTTCTCCTCTATAATCTTTTTTGTACTCTAGCTATGAGTGACCTGTTTGATCCGTTTGGGATGGGGTCCGGCTCTGGCGTCGGCTCCAGCGTCGGTTCTTCTCGACAAGCCTCTGGACCAGACCTGTTTGGAGACCTGTTGGGTTCTGATAGTTCAGCAACTAGTGGATTTAGCTCGGCTCACAGTAACACCACCCCCGCTTCAAACACCAGCCTCTTCAACCTCAGTAAGCCTAACCCTCTGGCCCTCCTTCACACCTCACTAAATCAGGTCCAGCTGATGACGCTATGATTTTTGTTCTTGATAGATAAAATTGTAAAAGATGCCCCTAAGATGACATCATCAGCCAGTCAACCGGACCTGCTCGGTGGGTGGGACAGCTGGGCAGCTCACACCACTGCTGGTGGCAGCAGCACCACCAGTAAACCCAGTTATACCAACACAGGTGAGCAAAATAGATACTTTATTAGCCCTAAATTTACACTTTTGTCTTCAATCTTTTCTGCTGTAATTCAGAAACATTTGACCCTCTCTGTCACTGTGTCTGTAGCTCCTAGTGTGTCTATGTCAAAGGCCAAGTCTCAGACCTTTGATCCTTTTGCAGATCTTGGTAATCTGGGCTCTAATTTACCAGGTAAAAGATTTTATCTTACGTTTCCACTTTGTGCTTTTTTGAGCCATTAAACGGAAAGAAAAGCTGTTAATAAAACAGGTAAAACATGAGTATTGATATATAGTTTATTGGTTATCGTCTTCTCGTGTTTCCTTGCAGGTTCATCCAGTGGTAACTTTTCCGGGCCTTCCTTTAGCTCAAAGGCTCCTCCTCCCTCCGCCTCTTCTTCCTCCACTGCTAAGCCTCAAGCTCAAGCCTGGCCTCCTGGAAGACCCTCAGCAGCCCAGACCAAACCTTGGTCATCAGCATCAACACCTAAAGGATCCTCTACGTCTCAGCCTGCAGCCCCACAGCCCACTAAACCAAACTACAACCTCAACTTCTCCAGTGTCATTGGTGGGAGGGAGGAGAGGGGAGTCCGTGGGCCTGGATTTGGTAAGAAGAGTTTTTATTGATATCATAGTATTAATTTAGTGTTCTCCATACGTATTTTACCTTTTAATGTTGATCTCTCTCTCTTTTAAACTATAGGCCCCAAACCAAAAGTAAAGGAAGATGATTTTGAGGACCTGCTGTCCACTCAGGGTTTTGGCTCCAGGCCTGATAGAAGGGGACCAAGAACCATCGCTGAAATGAGAAAGCAGGAGATCTCAAAAGACATGGATCCTCTTAAATTACAGGTACCAACTAAATACACACATAAAACACTCAAAATGCACACACTGTGTTTTAAGGGATAAAAAATAAACCTAACAAACACTCCTAAAGGTGGCACTTTTGGTAGGTAACACTCAGCCTTTGTGGGTTCATTGAAGTTTTGTTTTTATAACGTAGATATTAGACTGGATTGAGGGGAAGGAGCGAAACATTCGAGCTCTGCTTTCAACTCTGCACACGGTGCTGTGGGAGGGCGAAACCCGCTGGAAGCCCGTGGGCATGGCTGACCTCGTGACGCCTGACCAGGTCAAGAAATTCTACAGGAAAGCCGTGCTGGTTGTCCATCCAGATAAGGTACGGGGGTCATGATTTAGAATCTTTCGTGGCTATTTGTGAGCATTTAACAACAAGTCTCTGCTCTTATTGTCTCTCCAGGCTACTGGTAAGCCTTATGAACAGTATGCTAAGATGATCTTCATGGAGTTGAATGACGCCTGGTCAGAGTTCGAGAACCAGGGATCCAAAGCACTCTTCTAAAACCCCTGGCCTGGACTAGGACCAAACCAGGCCAGACTGGACCACACTGGACTGGAATTGACCTAGCAAAACGGTTCACCTGGGCCAGATTGGACAGGACTGAGCCCACATTGGGCCATTAAGGGCGCAGAGCCTCTGAGAGGTCTCCTTTCTACCATTCCCTTCCTCCTCCTTTACCTTTTTCTGTTTCTACAGTAAAAAAAAAAAAAAAAGAAACAAGTCCTTATGCCTCACATCTGGCTGTAAGGAAAACACCCTCACTGGCTCTTAAAAAGCCAGTTTAATAAATATTGTGATTGATCTTGAACTCACTGCCTACCTGTGTGACTGCCTGAGTGGTGCTGCAAACATGGGGAGGGAGGATAGGTGACAATCACTGAGAGAGCAGGACGGAAAAGAAAAACAGAAGAAATGATCAGAGTGATTCTACAAAAACAAAAAGTCCTACACTAATGAACTCTTAGGCTGTTGGTAGTAAGTTATTTTTCAGCCAGTCTTGCAGTTTACTGGTAAATAAAACTAAACATTATTGTAAAATACTCAGCATGGCAGCCAACATGAAAGCTGGCAAAATACCATTTGAAGTTTTGAAGCTCGGTTGTCCCGAATGAGACAAAAATCAGTGGTTAAATTGACAGCAAAGGATAGACGATAATAAATAAAGTGTTAATACTTAACACTTCAGAGTGCTCCTGCTGCACACTTCCAGGTCACCTTTTTGTTCCTGAGCTCTTTCCTTTCACGCAGACCTTCTACTGAACACGACTTTCACAGTCACTGCTGCACACTCCTTAAAATGCATCCCTGAAACTTGTTTTGGAGTCCAGTATGAATCTGAAGTGCTCTTCAGTCTACACTGTGTAGCTACCTGCATGCTCTTCTATACCAAACCTCTAAACAGCAGCCAGGAACATCCAGTGGGAAGTGGCTTTTCTTTCTGAAGTGCTTTTTTCTTGTAGCAGGAAGAGTAAGAGGCTGCTGGTGGGTTAAACTATTCACCTGTCCAGTGATCGCTCTGATCTTTAATTTTTTTAAGCATCTCCACCATCATCATCATCAAAGTTGTTATAACGCTGTCTCTAAGCTCCACCCACTTCCAGCTCACCATTCATATTTGTTAATGGACATAAGTGAAGGATTGAGGAGATTTCTCTTGGTTTTGTGTGTCTCAAGTTTCCTCACTAAATATCACTTCAATGTAAATATAAAAAATATATATCATGATCCATTAAGTGGCTTTGTAAAGATCCCAGTCTGGAGATTTATTTTGTCAATAAGCATCAGACTGAATTGTGCGAATGAAAGTGTTTAATAGACCATTTGTAGGGCATCGTGCTTTCTTTCTTGCGTTTGTTTATTATTCTTTTATTGCGTCTTTGTCTTATTCAAAATCGTTCCCATTTCTTTACATTCACATTTTACCTCACGGACCAATCAAATCACCTATTTTCTTATTTATTCTTGTGTTTCATGGATAGGTTGAGGATATATTCATAAATATTAACAGCACAAGTTGAAAATTCATATAATATATAAGTGGAATGTGTTGAGTGAGAGTGGGACAGAGTCGGCCTTTGTTGCTGTTTTCATTCCAAAGCATCAGATGTTAATAGGAATGTGCTTTTATAGTAATATATCCTGTCTGTTGTTACTCTATTGTTTGGGTGTTCAGTCGTCTTCAATTTCTCCTTTTTTAAGGCAGAAGTGAAGTTTCTGTTTTGTAAAAATACCAACATAAAGGAGAGGGGGGGTGTGTGTGTGCATCAAACGTAAATAACAGACTGATGCTTGATTATTTTTGACAGTGTAATGGTGTAAAGAGGAAAGGATAGCAAATACCACTCATCGACAGTGTTTACTGTACCAAATTACATCATACTAATATGAATGTAAATCTAAATGTAAAAAGAAATAAAACAATCTTTTGATCTGAGGCTAATATTTATTCTTGTTTGTATTATAACAGCTTCACATTTAAATACGTTATTGTAGAATTCCTAATAAAAGTGTGTTTTAATACAAAATATATATTACGTGTATTATCACTCCATTACTACTTTATTTCATCACACAATGCTTTCTTATAATCCTTAAAAATTTCAGTTTTCCAAATGCTGAAAATCTCATATTTGTTACATTTTCCTCCTAAATTTACAACTTTTTAAGGGAATTTTTGCCTTTTTTTTAATTGCAAATTTTTTTATTTCACAGTATCTGTAAGCGTTGTTTTTTCTAGTGACTTTAAGAATTTATTCCAGGATATTTAGACTTTTTTTATCATAAATTTATGAATTTACAAAGGAGGAGAATGGATATTTTAGTACATTTACATCTTTAATCCTTGCATATCAGCTGTGAAGGTTCTACACAAAGTCTTGGAGATTCCTCATCTGGATTGGTGCCAAGGTCAGATTACCCGTCATGTTGCTCGTGACAGACGAGCAATATTAAAGCTGCACTCGGTAGATTGGTAAACAAGCTAGCTTAAAATGTTTTTTTTTCATGCCTCTTAACAACATTCTAACATAAATATATTGTGGCCCGCAGTTGTCTAAAAACCTCAGCCAATCATACGTTTCGGACCAAAAGCGATGATTGGACAATGAAGCACCTCACTTCCTCACTCAAGGTGATATGTGGAGCAGCTTTTGAAGGAAACGTCTATGGATATAACACCGTTAGTAAAAACAAACTGCTACTGACAGAAATTTCTACAACCCTTAAAATCTGTAGTCAGAGATTTCCCTCCAGCAGCCTGATGGAGGAGACTTTAACATGGTTTTAGATAAATGTCTTGATAGATTTCCATCCAGGTTTCAGCATCCTCATTTAAATCCGGTGTTGTCCAACTTCTGTTCTGATCTGAATTTGACTGATCCATGGCGTAATGCAAACCCACAAAAACAACTTTTTTCATGGTTGAAGCCAGATGGCTCTATTAAAGGTGATATGTGGAGCATTTTTCTATGTATGAAAGTTTTCTAAATGTTTTAAATGATATTTCAGGTCTAAACTATGATCTATGGGTAGAGTTCCACAACATATGTCATTCTGATGAAGACCCCCTTCCTCCTTTGCATTCTTTCTGACCAGCTAACTTTTTCAGCCAATAAAATTCAAATTTCTGCATTGTCGGCTGTCTGACAACGTGCACGCGCTTCAAGCAAACCTGTAGCAGTAGGGGGCGCTCTCGTACAGGACGCTTCGTATCTTTCTCTGTACAGTCTCAGCCATCATAGAGGAGTCAGTCAGAGCTCCATTCTACTAAAAAGTTATCCATTCCCCAGCTACTGAGGGATTTATTTTTATTTTTAAACATTTCTCCTCACAGAATGGCAAGGCTTGCCAAGGATACACGTTTATTTTGGCTGAACTCATTCTGGACCGAGTGTTTTATTTCCGGTTCCTGCAGCTTCAGTACAGCCGCTGCTAAAGCCATTTCATTTTAGAATGACCAGTTTATTTAACAGTAAGAAAGAAAATTTTAAAAATGAAAAACACTTTCACATTATGGTGAGTTACAACTTTATTTCAAAGATCAAGACGATCTACAGCTCAACGGTAATTCTCATCTCATGTTTCGTCTCAACATCACCAGCTTTGGAACAGATCTGAACTGTCTGCATCACACTGACTTTACAAAAGACTTACAAAATGATGAAAGTGGAAAAGAAGCAGAACGTCATTCTGGAGGCTTTTAAACTGAAAAGTCTCACTTTCTGGTGTGATTCCAGTGTCACTCACCTTTAAGGTTGGCACTTAGTTAAGACAGAGAAGGTGGAGGACAGAGTTTGGAGATTCATGATTATAAAAAAGACCTCTGTGAATAAAATGAGAGATTTCTCTAATAAGTGTTAACACAAACTACGAGACCTACCATTGATGAAACAGTGCTACTAAAATCCAATGAGTTAAATGGGAACATGCTAAAGAAAACATCACATTTGTCTTTTATTTTGAAGGAATTTTCACCTTAAGCACCTTTGCTGCACGGCAAACACAAATTCCCTGTAATGTGTGATTAAAACGAGCCCCAGTTTTTTTTCCACCAGTCTCCATATGAGAGCATCAGTTTCTGCACGTTGACATCTGGATCGAATGTTTCAACAGAAAGCAGGACAGGAAAGGCACTTCAAAGTGTGGATGTCCCTTTGATTTCCTGGCTGTTTTTGACTTAAGCCTTGAGAAATGAAAAAGTTCTGGTTGACGCCCCGAAAAGCTTCGAGTCCTCTGGAAAAAAACAAAGAAAGGGACATCTGAAAGAAAACAATATATTGGGGGAACTGTTAGTTTTTTTGCAAAATACAGAAAAAATTAAAGGATTAGAAGTTTAGTGAAAAGACTGATTTAATGATTTGAGACTCACAGAATGAAGGTCTCCTGAGCTTTGTGGTTTGACTCTAACCTTCAATAGAAACCTCAGGAACAATGTGTCCATTTAGTGTTGTTTCCACTGATATCTCCTGAACAGCAGGCGACACATTAGGTCAGTAAATTCACAACTTAGCTGGAGGAATTCTGTAGTAACTCTGCAACTGTAAAGTAACATTTACAAGTTGTTGCAGAGAATTTTCATTTATTAAAACTTTTTTCTGTCCTTCTAATGTTGCAGCATATAAATTACCCTCTAGGATTTTGAGTCTTAATATGATTTAATCAGGTTGATTTACCACTGAGCTGAGCTCCACAGACTCCACAGGGAGCTGCATGTGACAGGTCGCCTCGCAGGCTTCTGATTTAGGTTCCTCTGACGACACCTTCAGACACGTCTGCTCAGCAGCGTCACTCTGTAACGGAAAGAAAAGATGACAAAGAATGATCATCAGTACATTAAAACAATAAATGGGAAATAATAAGCAGAGTAAATTAGAATTGCATAATACTGCACTTTTTTTTTTTTAAAGCACAGTCCAGTAACGTACTGTGACCTCCTCCGCTGCAGGTGCAGCGACAGCAGCAGGCTCAGGATATGCAGGAATCACATCTATTGATTCTTTTTGGGTGCTAACGTTGTCACTTGTGGCCCCAAATTCCTAAAAATGAGAGAAGAAGGAATTTCACTAGAAAATATGTCAACAAAGACAGGATAAATATAGCACGTCATTGTGGACATGGGTGCATGAAATAGTTCTACATTTTATTTTCTAATTTTGGCTTGGCCTCTAACTTTCATCATGTCGTTTTTTTATTAGTCTTTCTGTGATCGCTTTTATTTAGTTTCTGCTGTTGTTGCTTGGTGACCAAAGTAACAAGTGAAATCCTGACAGAAACCAGAAGAGATGAACAGGAGGAAGAAGAAACTACTGGAGAATGAATATACTGCAAAAGACTGACCCAAAGGTTATACACTGGAACATCACTCATCATTACAGAACATTTTAATTTAAAAAAAAAAAGATTAAATGAGTTTGTCCAATGAAAGAGAATGAGTGAACTTAATGTCATAATTAAGAGATTTACAGTGACTTTCAAACTCAGAGTTTAAAAGTCATAATTAGGACTTTAAATGTAGTATTTACGAGTGAGTATTGACTTTTAACATCATGAGTATTAAAATTAGTACTTTCAAAATCATAATAAATACTTTCAAAGCCTTTTTATTTGAGTTCCAATGGCAAAATTATGAGTTTCAACATTGTTTTCATGACTTTAAATGCCATAATTATACATTTTAATGTTATTACTATAATTGTACATTTCAAAGTCATTATTATGCCATTAAATGTCATAACTAACTCTAAAACATTAGTTTTAAAGCAAGAATTTTGACTTTCAAATTCATAATCTGGAGTTTGAAAGTCATTTTTATGACTTTAAAATTCAATAATCAGATTCTATCTTATAATTAAAACTTTGCAAGTCCTAATATTGACTTAGAAACTCATGAATCTGATTTTGAATGTCTTAATAGTGGTTTGGGATTTATTTTTGACAGATATTTGAATCAAAGCAACCCAGTTCCAATAACATAAAAAAGAGAGTTGTTATTTATTAGACCATATTTATAAAATTCCTGTAATAAAACCCAGTTTGTGTATAGTGCTCACCTGATGGATGTCAGCCGCTGCTGCAACAGCGCCCTCTACAGCTGAAACAGGTTCTGTGACAGCAGCGTCGTCGACCACCAAATCCTCCAAACCCTGAGTGAAAATATGACAGGATGTTCCCAGTTTCAGAGTTTATGCTAAGTGTGCTCACTATCATTTTATATAATCAGAAATGTCAATCTAGGGTCAAACCTCTTTGGTTTCAACAACTTCATCTGCTTCCTCTGAAGCGTCAGGGATGGCATCCTTCACCTGGTGGGACAGGAGGCTCTATTATGTCATCGTTTGTGTAATGAACATTGACGTTATTTCTAAGTATCTGGTCCAGATCAAGAAATGGATTATGTTTGTGTGACAATTGACCTTTTTCTTACCAGCTCACACCCTCTTTCAAAAAGATTCCCCCTCAGGAGGTCATAAATTCCTGCCTTGGTGTCGAAGAACCCTCCTTTCATCTTTCTGTGACAGTAAAGATGATGCGGATGCTAATTTACAGCTTGGTGATACTGGTTCTAAGTAAATAACCTTTCAGGATGGTGATCAAAAGGAGTTCGATCACACCCACAGACGAGATGGAGCCAGGAAGACCTCACCCCTCCTTTTCTCACCCAGGGGGGGGAGAACCGAGGGAATTCCTTTGTCTTCTCTTTCCTTAAAAATGTCTCTGCTAACTTCTCTCCACCCCCACAGGCTTCAGATGAAATAAACTTCAGTGTAATCCCAAATTGATATAAAGAAAGGTTAATATCCACAGGTTTACTTTTAAAATGTGTTTACAAGATAAAGCTTGATTTTTCCCTGTTTGATTTTACTTAAGTAAAAGTTCTTTGGTTAATTTTCCTTGAAGACTTTTCATTGTTTATCAATATAATACCAAATTATCTCTTTTAAATATAATCTAGTCAAGAAACTAGCAATGTTATTTGTCTAATGTACTCTTAAGCTAAGAGTAACTGATTTCTCTGATTAATCTGATGTGGGATTTAATGTGTTGCTATGCTTAGAATAAACATGATGCACGCAGTCTAAACGGTGATTCTGAATAACTTCACGTTTCAGAGAGGAAAGTGGGAAGGTTTATTTTATTAATTAGAAACTTTATTCCTCATCAAAATTTAATCCCCTCTAAGCCATTCCTAAGTACTTCCCCTTTATGCAGATGAAGGTGGAGTCAACCACACCATTGGCTGAACCCGACTCCACCCCTGCCCTTTAAAACCAGAAGGCGCTAACTGCTAAAGCTTCTTCTTCGTCTCTTCTTTAGCTCTCTTCTTCACCTCTTCTTTGCCCCTTCGCTTCTTCTTCGCTACTAGCTTCTCTTCTTCGTCTCTTCTTTAGCTCTTGCTCTTAGCTACTTCCTGCTGCTCCCTTGCCTCGGCCTCCTCTCTGCGTAGATGACCTGATGACCTCACCGGCTCGCCTGCATGCTTGCCCTGCTCCCCCCCCCACCAGGGAGCTGTGCAGAGCTGCGACATGAGGCCTCCTTGGAAGAACAGACTCCAGACTTTAAGTCTTAGAAACTTTCGGCGTTAAGCTTTTCTTTTATTTTCACGTTACATTCTTCTCAACCAAGTTTAGACGTTTTAAAGTTTATTTTTCTTTTATCCGTCGTTAGAAACCAAAGTTAGACGGCGTTATTATGAAACTAAACTACCTTAGACTTAATGGAAAACAACGACATCTCCATGCCGAGAGAACTTCACTGCTTGTTGCCCAAATCCGGAATCTGCATCGTCTCCAGCCTGCTTGCCAGACCTGAGTGGTGACCTAGGAACACCTTCTGATCCAGTGACCAAGTCAACTCCGACCTGGTAGAAAACCACGGAGGAGTTGGAAGGAACGAAACACTGCGACGTTTGTGTATCCGTATAGGAGCCCTCAAAAAGGTCTGTGATGAACGCATTTGTGGCTATTAAGAGTGATGCAATCTGATAAAGCAAGCTAAACCCAACTCTCTTCTCTCATCCATCCTCCTAAAATCCTTTAATCTTCAACTTCCCTTCATAGGCCAATAAATTAGCTTAATTTCATTAGTAAACCATTTCTCACTCTGAAACATTAGTCAATATTTATTTAACCTCAATAATTCATCTTGTTAATAAATTGAACTGGTTACCAAGTCAAATTCATAACTTTGCTGTGTTGCTGGTTATAATATGTTCATTTTGAGGTTTCTGTAAATAAATTTATCCGTATATAATCATAAATGGGCTTCCAGTAATTTTTGTGTTTTTCATATCGAAAATGGGTAACGAGCTTACTTCTTTCAGATTCAGACTGATAAATGATTAAATAACAATAAAATACAAATAAGATAATATTCAAGGTTGTCTCAGCTTACCTTCCAAAGAAAATGCTGGGTGGTGCCCTAATTACGAGGTTTTGACTATTATTATTAATTATTAAAAATAATTATAATAATAATATTCAATATATACAACTTTATACAATATAACGCTACATTTGACTAAAAACACACACGTTTCCTTTAAACATTCTACTTAAGTCAAAAAGAAGCAGCACAGTTATTAATGGTGATTTATTTATTATTAAAAGTGACAATTCTCACCTCTGGGATTTCCACAGACTGGACAGGAGCATCCTGATGTAAACAAAACAATAAGCTCAATAACTACAACTGAATGGAAGAGATGATAAACAGAAGAGATTTAAATAGAAAACAAAATAAAACAGAAGGGGGGAATATTTTACCTCTGCAGTTGTAACAGGCTCAGCTGTGTTTTCTTCAGCCGACACTTCGACCTCCTCCTCCGTCTCCTGAGTTGGAGCTGCAGGACTGATTGACTCCGTCACCTGTTCAGGTCCAGGTATCTCTGCGACAGCCTCCACCACTGACTCAGCATCAGTTTGTGTTCCATCAGCTGAAACTTGATCACTAAGATCTTCTACTACTGGTTCTTCACTGGTTTCCTTCACATGTTCTGGTGCAGAGATGTCTTCTGTGATGGCCACCTCCAGCTCCACTTTACACTCAGTGATTCCCCCTGAGAAGATCTCAGCTACTTCTTCAGTCTCTGGTTGTATCTACACACGCACGTCAACAAAGGACATCCAACATGACGATGGGGAATTCATTAAAGTAATCTAAGAGAAAAAGATCTGCAAACGTATGTTTTTTTCTTATTGAGCAAAAATATAGAAATTAACACTTAAAACTTCCACAAACAAACAAAAAAGAAAAGAAACTTACAAGTTCAGTCTGTGTTATTGATACAGGATCCACTGTCTGAATCTGGAGATGGATGAAAAGCACAACTATTAGTTTGAAAAAACTTTAATAAATAATAATAGAAAGCAAAGGTGACCTAAATTACTGCATTCAAGCTATTTGCTTCATAAAAAAATGCTTCACAATCTTAAATTTATTTTTTCTTATTTATTCAATCAGCAGGTTTGTTTATGTCTGGGATCCAGACCAATGACAGAACAGGAACATTGAAAATGAGCCAGCTTGCTGTTTGCTAATCCAAACTTTTACAATAAATTATCATTTTATAATCTACAAATCTTTGTACTAATTAAAAAACATGCCTTTCTCCTAACATCTACTTGGAGCAGGACGCTTTCAGAACGTTAGTCGAGGACTAATTAGAAATAAATAAAACTTGAATCCAGGTGAGTATTCAAACAGCTTTAACCAACTATTTTACAACCTTTACTTCTGAAGGAAGTCTTCCTGATTCATCTAGAGCGAAAACAAAATGTTCCCCAGTTTGCAGCACGTCTTTAAGGTATTTCAGTTTGACAGATAAAAAAAAAAAAAACAGGATCCTAACTGACTTCATTTAGAAAGTGTTCAGTCAGCTCATGTTCATTTAGTCTAATCTGCCTCTGGCTACTCAGAGACGTGCAGCCAAGTCATGATGTGGGGGTTATAAGATGGAAAAGTGTGAGCTTTTTTTTGTTTTTATTTTAAAAAATATATAAGCCTGTTTTACCTCAGTCGCTGCAGGAACCCCAAATGTATTGACCTGTGAAGGAAAGGAGTTTATTATTGGGTCAGGTAAATTTCACAAGGATAAACCTGCAAATAATCAAACAGAAAATAATCTAGTTTACTAAAAATCCCTTTTTAAAAAAAAAAAAAGCACAATCTGGTACACCTTAACCAAATCAAGCATTTAAAAAACTACCTCCTGCACTGCAAGTTTCCTGTTTTCTAACGCTCTAAAGGTCAAGCTTTAGGAGCGGCACGAACAGGACTCTTAAAAATGTGCCTAGAGCAAAACAAGTGTCTACACAGCAGTTTGTACAGGCTGTAGCCGTAGGCCTCAAGGCGTTTAATAAAGAGGAAAAAAACCTGTGAGTTTTAACAGGTTTTCTGTCCATAAACGGAAGTGCGTGCCAAAATTAGATCATACATTTGGACTCTGCTCTGAAACAAACCTGAGAGTTTGTGTGAGGAAAGCTGCAGTTGGGAAGAAGGGGAGGGACATTCTTATAGGAACCTCACAACCAATTGCATAATGGGAAAGCATTACTCCCTCTTTCAAGACACTTTGTGTAACTTGCAGCTCAGATTTTAAACTGTGTCTTTCAGTTTATTCTAAAACACACTAATTGCACTGTATGGAGAGCATTACCCTTAGAGGTTTTGTTTTTCTAGAAAATTCCTAAAAATATCCTAAATGTGTTCCTGTACTGCAGCTTTTTTGATTTACTCGTAGCAGCAGCCTAAATGACCACTGGGGCGGCACCCGCAGTGCAGCCAAGTGCATTGAGCCGTGGTGGCAATCTCAGGGAGAAGCACATAAATATTGCAAATCTTCATAGTCTGATGGTAAATTATTTAGTCTAACTTGTGCCAGTTGCTCCACAATGTAGGACAAGAGAGGAGGCGAGATCCTTCGACTTGTGCAGAAACAGGCCGGTCCTGAAGTCATCTGAATCATCTTCATTTAATTCACTGATTCCTCTCATTCAGTTGAACAAAACACCAACAGTACATGCAATTCATGAGTGTAAAGGAGTCGAGATCAAGACAAATATCACGGAGGTTGGGAGGGAGAATCTTAAAGTAATGAAGTTAAAAAAACATTTATATTTTAGTTTAAGATGTTCAAGATATTAAAGCCGTTTTAGATGTTTCCTAACAAAAACAAACCTATAAAAGTTGTTCATGTAGGGAGGACTGCATATGTGTGTGTGTGTGTGTTCAAAAACAGGCAACTGGAGAAATGCTTTGCCACAATATGATGTTTTCCATTGATATTTCCCAAACTTCCATATTATACAACTAACTCCACTTTCTTGGTTCTGTTTACTTCTGCCACCCCAAGCAAGGAACCACTGGCAAAAGAAAAGAACATACAGTGGAGGAACATCTGAGCATTATGGGAAAGGAAAAAGAGATTGAAAGGAAGAATGGGTGCAAGGGAGGGGTGGAGGGCAGGAGCGCAGAATGAGAAAGTGGCACAAAATGCTCACTAGGAACGACATCTGTCTGAAGAAAGACTCGGCAGGTGAGTGGAACGGGCAGTGGGTTTCACCTGAGTCTCCATGACAACATCAAGAACCTGAATTTGGCCCTGAAGCCCAATAAAACCCTATAAATGTCTGGTCTGATTATATGTGAAAAACTAGAGCCACTCATTTTTTAATTAGGAAAAATAAATAAAGAACAATATACCTGAGAGACACAAAGGGACAAAGATACTGTCACTGCACAAAACCATGTAAAGATGGACAGGAAGAAAAGATCTCAAGTCAAATCCCAAGACAAACAAGTCCTAAGTTAAGTCCTAACCTTTGAACTTCATGTCCTTAATAATAAAAAGTTCTGTTATTTTCATGTTTACTGAAATAGAACGTGTTTCTCCAGAGCCACTTGTACCTACTTATCTCACAATAACCCTGCAGTACATTGAGCTAACGCTATGACTGAATAAAAACAAATGATACAAACAAAAGTGTCTTTATGTAAGCAGCAGGCCATACGCAGTGTGAAGCCTAGTAAAGTTTACTAAGTGAAATACTAGCAACACACACAGGAATGTACTCTCATTAAGATGCAACAGAAAGGTGACGTTTTAAACGTATTTAGAACTCAAAGAAATCTCTCTGAGCATTTTAGCTGTCAGTCAACACTCAGCATCCTAAAGGGAATGTTAGAAAAACAGAACCGTTTCCTACCTCACTTACTGGTTCAGTTTCAGGAACATTAGGTTCAGCCTCCTGTCCTACACCAGCTTCATCTGTAGAGGGCTCCACTGGAGGAGTCCATTCTCCTAGTGGTTCTTCAGTGACATGAGCTTGAGCTTCAACCTCAGCCTCCACATGGACTTCAACCTCCACTTCTGCAGAAACCTGTTGTAACAACTTAATGTCAGGCTGCACCGCGGCTACCTCGACCAGAACTGGCTCTGCTACAGGCTCTGCTACAGGTTCTGGTACAACTGGCTTTGGTTCCACTTTAGGGGTCTCCACAATGGGGACAGTGATGGGAACGGCCTGTGGGGGGGTTTCTGAAGGCGGTGCTGCAGTTTTAGGCACTTTTTTGGGAGTTGTTGCTGTAGGGGGGGCACTCACTGCAATCCCAGGGCTGGCTTTGATTGGTGGATTGGCTACATGTTGCTCCTCCAGTGCTCTCCTCTGGGCTTGCTGCAAGGAGGAAAATGAAAGCAACATCCATATTAACAAGTGCATCATATTATGTATTTATTGTTGCAAGAATTGATCATTTCCATCAAGAAATTAGTCAAAAGTTGTGTTTGTCTGAACTAAAATGAGAGTTTGGGAGGTTGAGGCTCTCATTCAGCTCATGCACTGATGTTGTTGACAGGCGGAGCTTCATTCTAGCACAGCCCTGTCTGCAGGAATACCAGGCATGCCATCCCAGCCAGGTCCAACATATTTTTTCAGCTCTGGACAAAACCCCCTCGGGCTTTAATGGAGGTTTTAGGAAAGCAGACTACTGGAGGGAGGGGGACAACTGGGAGTGGACCCAGCAAAGCTAGTTAGATAATGGGAGCTAATTAGTTGAATCAGAGCAGTCCTGACAGGTCTGCTGAAGCGGGAATAGAAACTGTGCGAGTCAGCAGCACTGATCGGTGCCCCGCAGGCCAGACAGTGGGTCTAATCACTTCATAATCAGGTTATAATCACTCCCCAAAAATGCTTTTGTTAGGCCGACAGCCAGTTAGATGTTGGTAAAACCAGTGCTGTAAGCCAAACGTGCGTGTTTGTGGGTGCTACAGTCAAAACAGCCTCTTTGTTATCAGCACGAAGCTTGATGTCTTAAACCTATACAGAGGGATAAATAATTCACAATCAAAGTTGGCGCAGAGGAGTTTGTGATGCTAAAAGAGGAGAGGAGCACTCAGCATGCTTTAGCTGACCTGATATTGTCGGGTGATAAGCTGAAAATGACTTAAGGGGCCGGTTTTTATCCGAGCGTCAACGCCAGACTTGGAGAATGAGAGAGATTGTGCAGAATCCAATCTGGCGAAGCTGATCCAAAACATTCCTACAGTCAACACATTACCAAATACAGCTGTGCAGTGTTGAGAGTCGCAGACTGGCTGGTCAGCAGAGACTTAGAGATGGGGGGAGGAAGGGGGAGGGGGACACGAGAGATCTAAAGTGATTCTGATGAGAATGTGGGGAATAAACCAAAACCGATCAGTAAAAGGGCAGAAAATTAAAGGCAGAGTTGGGTGAAGGTGTGACCTTTGCACTTGTAGAAATTGGAGAGTTGGTGTTACTTTCTCACTCATCACAGCCTGTCACCTCTCAGCCACACCCACCTCCTCTCTTTGGGCAGTGAATGTTCATCATAAAGGCATTTCCTCTATAGGAGAGCATTCAGCACAAGTAAACCACACAAGAACATTAGACTTTTTAAAAATGACTATAACATTATCTTGTCGTATTGTTAAAAGTGGTACTTCATAGGTTTTATGACAACACATAAACAAATGAATTTTAAATGAATAATAAATTCTAAACAGGAAACGATTCAAGTTATTCAAAGAGTCAACGTTTCTTAACTTTTTAATAAATGTAGAGGTGATTTATTTTAATTGATGTTTATTTTTGCTCTTATATGAGATTTTGTGCACACCAAAAATAATGTTTGCAGCCAAACACCATCATCAATCTGCATGAAAACCTTTTATTTTTAATCATTTTAAGACTTTTCTTTCATTAATATAATCACAAAATTAAGCTTTTGCAGCTATTTTAACATGATTTATGTTGTCTTTATATTAAAAATCTGCACACAATCCTCATCTGTCGATAAACCTAGCTCATTCTTAAAAATAATAATAATAAAAGTGCGCGTGCCCCCACTCACCACCCTCCTCATGCGACGCTTGTTCTTCTTCCTCTTGCTGGGCATTTTGGTTTGCGCTGGGAACCCGAAAGAGAAGCAGCAGGCAGAGCGAGCAGAGTGGATGTTTATAAGCCCCCCAGCCTTCCTGCTACCTTTGCACCGAACCTATAGGAGGACTGGGACGGAGGATGGAGGCGTGGAGACGCGCAGCGCGCGCCCGGACAGGACGCATGAGAGCGCAGTCACATGTTTGGATGAGAGTCGGGCAGCCTACAGTTCGGACGGTGGGTTATTATGTAAGAACTCCATCAAAGCAAAGAGACAGAGACAAAGAGGTCTGTGGGCTTGGGACTTTTTTTTTCTTCTGGCGTTGTTCAATAATAGCTCCCTGTTGTCTAGTTTTGATAGTTTTTCTGAGTCAGATTTGGAATCAGACCATTAAAAAATCCATCATTCATTAAAAACCAACACAAATTACAGCTACAAGGAAAAAGAAGCCAAAGAAGAGCTGTCTTTATGCAGAGAACACAACGAAAAGGAAAAAACGTGCACATCTGTTTATGCACACTTTCCTCTGAGTTGTGCACAACTCCTTAAGGTTCCAGTATGCATTTTCCTCTCCTACTGTGTAAAAAAAACATCACATTTTCATGAATTCGTAGGTTTACACATCTTTTAGGAGGAAGTAAATCAGATTTTTGTGAATTCATCACGTCCCACACACCGATTTGACATTATGCAACATGACAGCGTTCCCTGAAGGCTTGTAGCTTGATTTACTCCTCACAAGGTGAGTGCAAAGATTTCTAAAGAGCAGCTTCACACCTCAGCAGCCTGGTCATGTTCAGCATGCTAGTTAAAAACCACTTTGGCATTAAACTCCTGAGACCTGAGCTTTTATTTTGGTGAGAAATTTTACTTTTACCTAGCTATTTCCAACTATAAGCATTTAAAAATAAAAGCTTTAAAAATCCACAAAATAAATAGCTGAAACTATAAAAACAATTAAAATCCAGGTTCCTTAACAGCAGAAGAAAATATTTTATATAGTGCAAAAATCCAACTTCCTCCCAGGAGAATAAACGTAAAGATCTTAGTGATTATCATGTAATTATGAAGACACATACTTGTTGTATTTTTGTGAATGAGCAAATTGATTGATTACCACAAGATTCAGACATCTGTAGGTTCAGGTTATACATTTTTAAAGAACATTCCCTTAATTTGGGCCAAAATTGCATTGCCTCCTTTTACGATGAACCTCTAGGATTTTTTTTTCAGATATGGGCAAATTTCTTTCAATCAAGTTTTGCAATCACATCACAAACTGTTGCATTGTGTTACTTTTTCAAATCTCATTTGCAGGTTTTGTGCCTTAAAATGCAAAATAACCTTTCAAACAGAACAAACTCACGTTTCCTTGTATTTGAGCCAAGTTTTGTTTTTCTTTATCCTAAATGTGGCGTTGCGTGAGCAGAGTCAGCTCAGCAGGTTTATCTAGTTGCACAGCTGAAGGGTTAAATTCAAATGAAGCTAAAGACTTTAAGAATGAAAGAATAGGCACAACGGTGATGCAAAAAGTCAGTTACAAAAATCTACAATTATTGAAAATATAAAAAATATATTTATTGCAATGTATCCGTAAAAGGTTTCACTTGTGAGGTTGTTGAGTCACGACTCCAGTTCAGAGGCTTATTTCCTGTCTTTCATCGAATGATGCTAAATACATATGCCATAAAGTGAATTTTCCATTAAAATAATTCAGTAAATCACATCCAATAAGAGTATTTGGAGACATCAGGAAGTAACTAAATCTACAAAAAACAAATATTTAGTAGATAACGCAGCAGTCAGATTCTGGACTTTTAAACACACATGAAGAGGTTCCCAGAAATGCACATTTTTAATTAACAAATGACAGGGAAATCCTGAAAGTAGAAAACAATCCTCCATTTAAGGCTTTCAGGAAGGAAACAGCTGAAGCAGTCAGCTGGTGAACAGAGAATCTGCATATTTTTTTTAAATCCGTGAGGTTTTCTGGGCTATCACACAACCACTCACACTTCAGGCACACACAGTAATGTAAGCCTGTCCACTCACACTCATCTGTGGTTTCCACCACTGTCCCACTACATACACACACTCCCTTTTTGAGGAAAACCCTGGGAAAAGTCTAGCAACACACATTTTATTTCATTTTATTTTGAAAGAACGCAGCATCCTTTGCATTCAGCTCTCGGAGGAAACAGAGTAATTACAAAATAATTTCCTCAAGCAGGGAAAAGTTGTGGGAAGTCATGACATCAGGAGGTCAAATATCTGCTGACCTTCTGGTTCATCACAGGTGATTTTAACAATTTATTATAAATTGTTTTTCCATCTTCATTCAATGGTTTTATCCCTGGAAAAACAGTACATTCACATCAGATCAAACTGGAGACGCTAACTTCAGTAAAATACTTTTATTTTCTTGTTTTTTTTTCTTGACATGGACAAGAAGTTAGAATAAAGATCAGCACATCACACATTTATGTAAAATCTATTAGAATTTTAATAATATTTTGGTGAAACGGTGCAGACGACTAAGTGAGGAGGTCGTCAGAAAGAGTCAAACCAGACGTTCCTGCTTACAGAGCAGAGGGGGTGATAGATCAACCATTATTTGTCAAATACAGAACATTGTTCTAAAATCTCTAAGCAGCTCTCCCCCTGTTACACACACACAAACAGAAACATATCCCATCCTTTTTTTTTTATGATCTCGTCCTCTCTTTGTCTGCTCAGCCCTCAGGCAAGTTTCTTCCTCTAAATCTGTTCCAGGATCCAGAATGTGTCCTTCAGACCTACAGAATGCAGACATGGTGAATAAAACTCAACACCAGAAGGATTCTTTTACTTTAAAGGGCATCTTTCAAGTTCTTTTTTATGTAGAAAAAACATTAACTAAGGCAATAAAGTAACTTTGGTTATCCTCCCCAGTTTCCAGATAGAAAGTGTTTAAAAATAAAAAGTTAAGGGAAGAAATCACGCTTCCCCCCAAAAACGCGCGGTTTAGGAGTCACGTGATGTGTGACGTATGCAGAGGAACACGATAGAGCTACACAGAGAAACACGAGAGTTAGTAGCTGAGGTATATCGTGGTTTAAAGATGGTCATAATCTATTTTTACTTAGCACTTAATATAAAAATTATATTAATGACATTTTCAGCAGCATTATTTCATTCCTTTTAAATGTGCGTCTTTCTTTTCTGTGTGCCACCAGTAAGCAGTAAAAATGACATTTCTGTGCTGTTTTGATAGAATGTCCCCTCAAACGGCACACATGGAAGTAATACTAGGAGGCATGCTGCATAGGATGAGTGTTTAACAGAAGACCAGCTGTTTAAATTGTATGATTGAAGTGATGCTTTATAATAAATCAATATAGAGTGTGTGTTATTATAGGCTAGAATGTCATTTAAAAGTGTAGAAAGCAGAATTCAGCTGGTCAGTTTATTATAGGCTGCTTCACTTTAAGGGGTCATAAAGTTAAACTGAGAGGTTAGAAGATAAATAAAGGATAAATAAAGACATCACGTCATGAATTAGAATAAAGTCTTACTAAAAAGACACTGAGAAAGAAACAGCTGAAGGGAAAAGAGGCAGACGGAGGAGGAGGAGTAAAGGAGAACTAATCTGAGACAGAGGAGCAGAAGTTTTTGATTTTAGAGGTTTCTGGTTTCAGGCTGGAAGGTGACACACAGACACCTCATGATGTTGGGTTTTTATACATTATCGGCTCATAAGCATGTTTTGATTTTCCTTAAACATTTAAAAATCCTGGTGTTTATTTGTTAATGTTGTAATCAGATCTTTTGTCCAGATAAAACATTTTTTTAACATAAAGACGTGTCCATCCCAATGAATTATTTGGGGGGCATCAAATTTGCAGAATCTTTGATTGTTTGATTTTTAACAAACTTTCATTATTTTAAATTTGATTGGACTGATTATGAAATTTAAAATCCTATGAATGAAATAAATTAAATCAATAAGTAAATGGACCATGATGCAAGGCAAAAAAAAAAAAAAAAAGTGTGAAATTGTGTATTTTCAGCTGCTAAAAGGCCGGACTTCATTTTTTAATGAAATAGTTCATTCTGTTAGAAAAGAAAATTATTTTAGGAATCAAACATCCATGAAACAGAGCCTGCTCATGCTAAATAAAACACCAGAATTAAAAAATACATATATTTCAATTGTAAGGCCTGATGAGTCAAGTTAACAACCTCTCTGACTCAGACTTTCCCACAGACAACCCGTCACACATTTCATAATAAAAACTTTTTAGTAGAGTCAAACTTACAAACCTGAGCTGGTTGGTTAGTTTTATATATCGACCAAGCTGAGAAAGTATCACAATAGTCTCCTTTCAACACGTGACAGAGTGTCCAATCAGCTACTGACATATATGAACCAAAGTTGGTGTTGGGTTCAAAAGCAGGAAAACAAAAATACAGCCTGCCAGTACAGATATTATGTAGCCTCTTTCACTGCCATCTAGTGTCATAAAACGTTTTTACATCCAAACCCCTCTGCTTTGTGTCACTAATGAGGAAACAGTCACATTAAGATAACTAAATACTGACCTGTCATCAGGCAGCTCTCTGGGAACTGAAGAGCCAGTGAGAAGAAAAATGATCAGGTTACAAATAATTACTGGAAAAAAACATTAAAAGAGATTCCTTCAATAAACTAAAACATCCTGAAGAAAGAAGTCCAGTTATCAGACTTTATGTCGAGACCAGCGACGTGTCACAACTGATCAAAACATCAACATGCAAATTTTACTTTCAATAATTTCTATTAGACCAGGATTTATTGGTATATTTAATATTTTCCTTAACAGCTATTTAGCATCAATGCTGCAGAAATTTAACAAAAATTTGTTTAAATTATTTCTACCTTTTAAAAATAAGGAATTTACAACACTGCACTTTATAAATATTGCATATATATATATATATATATATATATATATATATATATATATATATATATATATATATATATATATATCATGTAATTAGATATAAAATATTAAAAAATGGTTTTAACCTTATTTTCTACCAGAATAAGTAGACCAGCTAGTAGTTTATATTTATGTTTTCCTAAACAGTTTTTAGTATTTGCACATTTTTCAGATTTGTCACTCAATCCTTAAAACAAATCTCATAAAGTTATATATGAGATACAATATATACATATATATTATCATATACAATATATACTGTATGAGATTGTTTTATACAAATATAAAACAATCTGGAAAAAAAACTGAAGATATAAGTGATATAAATTTGTAGAAATTGCCGACATTTAAAAAATGTGATTAAAACTTTAAAAATTGCACTGAAATGTTGAGTTTTGCTGAATTAAATCACTGTTAATAGATTAGTCCTTCACTAAAAACTGTTGCACCTAAAACTAAACATTTTCTTTTCAAACCTGATCTAATTATAATTCTGAAAATACCCTGAAGTTACATGATGTGGCTCAATCAGCCAATCAAACCTTAACTCAGGTATTTAATACTAATAAAAAACACACAACTCATGAACACCAAATGACATCATTCTCCGTTTATCAGTGTTGTACACAGAAACCAGCTCTTTTTACAATATTGCACAGAAAATATTTGGTACATTTACCATTCCAGTTCATGTACATCAGCCAGAAGGAAGACTTCAGCAGATCTTCATATTAAACTACAACAATGTGCATTTTACTTTAAAATGTTCCTGTATTTACACTAAATATCAACACTTTTTACAAAGATATTCTTCAACAAGATTTCTAAACACAATTACAGGGAATGAATCCTCTGTAATGAACTGAGGGATTTATTTTAAGTCATCAGTCACAAAAATAAAATCTAAAGACATTAATAAACGTGCTGCATGTTCACAGCTTTGTCTTTTTTTTGCAGATTTTTCTTGAGATTACTCATCAAATTTAAGTCTGACTGTACTTTGAGAAGTGGAACCGTGTAACCATAGCAACCATATTGTTGCCGTCACAGTCAACAGGAGGATTTACAGTAATGTCATCGGAGCACACATCTAGCCATCCAGCTGATAATTTTGGAAACACACAGAAGGAAATAAACACTAGACTTATTATCCCTGTATAGGTAAAAAGGGGTTTTGCAACTTTTTTTTTTTTTTTTTTTAAATCAAGGAAGTTTAACAGTTAAAGCTCCAAATTAAGTTCACAAGTTGTTAAAATCAGGACATGTAGTTGATACATGTAGCAAATTTAAAATCTACATAAATAATGTTTAGGAAGTAGAAAAACAAAACATTTAAAAAATCATTTTGAAACTCGTGATTTATCAGAGATTAAACCGTCTATAACATCCCATAAATATCATCATAATTTACCACCAATTTATTATAAATGTTTCCTCCAATGAATGATGTTTTGTTTGCACCTATGACAGACCGTATGGTGGATATTTTCATGGTGCATTGTGGGTAGCATGCGTGTATGTTGGATGTGAACTGAATGAATGAGTGAGCTGAAACTGGACTTATCTAAATCAGAACGCAATCTTTTTTTAAGTTGATGCTACTTAAATAATGAGAATTTAACTAAAATTAAAAAAATAATAATGATAATAAAATATTCAAACATCTTAAACAATAAGTACCATCCCACCACAGGGTTGTCCATAATGAAGTTCTTCTTGGAGGTCCAGCCTTACGAGCCAGAATATGATGGTGCCACGTTTTCAGCAAAGGTACTGTATGTGTAAGGAGGGGGGAGATCATCCGACTTGAATCCCAGCTAAAACACACACACAAAGCAAAGAATCTGAAACTCAACATCAGAAACACAAATAAAACCCAAAGTGCTTCAAGAACCAGTGCAACCTCAGAATCACCTCGTTATAGGAGGGTGGGCACTCAGAGTGGATGGCGGTGGCGTGCAGGTCTTCGCTGTCGTGCCGTGAGATGCTTTGTGGAAAAGGGATGAAATATATGGACCTCAGGTTTTCCTGCTCCCTGCACATTTGTGCGTGCCTCTCTTGCTCCCTGCACATTTGTGCGTGCCTCTCTACCTGAGTTTGGCGCATAAAGCAGATCTTGCAGCATACGGTGCAGAATACCATGACCATACCGAAGCCCACTATGCAGAAGACCCTTAGAGAAAGATGTGCAAAACGGAGGATTATGGCTGATCTGAAAGTCCTTTTATAGAACTCAGATTCTTATAAATTCAGATTTTATTATTGCACTTGTAAAAATGTATTTCTAATAAATCAAATGTTATGAATCGCATCAAATCATGATGTAGGTTTAGATAGACTAAAAACATAAAGGTGAAGAAAAATGTCTTACACTAGAAAAGGAACAGAGGATGGCATTATCATCTTTAGGTGAACGGTTCACAACAGATGAATGGAAATTAATCCCCAAACCACAGAATGAACCTGGAAGGCAAACGGAACACGGGGTGATTCAGAAACTCTAAACCGTTCTCTCTGTGCTGAAACTTCATACATTTTAAATGTTTCCTTATGACATTTTTTTTGAGGTGGGCACATGATGAGGAAACTGATCAATAAAAAGACACTTTGACCTCAGAACTCATAAAGGTTCTGTCCTAGGCATCATGCGGCAGTTTTATTACCTGTTGATTCCTGGCATGAAGATACAGACATATAGAGGCTGAGCTTTTATGAGAAAACACTTTGTATGGTGGTAAAACCTGATACAGGTGATGGTTATTATCCAATCCGACTGCTTTACGCAAAAACTACAGTGATATAGTTTCTTCCACTGTGACTCAACACCTCAACAATGAGGTCAGTGAGGTAATTAAACTAAATATTATTTTAAAAAAATCACATGAAAAAACACTTTAGAGATTTTATGAAAGATATTCACTTTTTGATTTATTTTAATCAGATTTGCCTGAGTTACTGTAGAACTGAGTCCATGAACAATTTAAATCCCCACAATGACAAAATATAAGATACTTAAAAAAAAAAAAAGAATTCTTCTTGAACTCACAAACTTTTATCAGTCTGAGCTTTACATTTTGGCTACAGTTGGCTAAAGGGATCATATTTAAAAATCAGTGGAAAAAAGGCTGAAAAGGACGATTTGAGAGAAAATAAAATGACTTATCAGCTTCAAGCTGATTCATTCAGAGAATCAAAATATGTGAGCATATTGTTTTAGTTTAGATTTTTTGTTGTAAAAAGAGTCAGCTGTTGATAAAAATCACATGCAGACTTTTATGATGCTTTTAACTCCAAATGCTGCATTAAAACTTGATGTGATTTCTTACAAATCACATTGTTCCAAGCTAAATAAAAAGGAAGAATCTGTGGTTCATTAAAGATCAGGTGAAGCAATCAAGAATAAATGCAAAGTCGGGGTCAAAAATCAAATTACAGCTCAACAACCTTGGAACACAAACGAGTCACTTCTCATTAAAGGTTGACAGCTCCAGTGATCAAAGTTTATCAAAAGCTTTGATCAAAGTTAAATTACGACTTCACATTTACTAAAAATGGCAGCGAATTTATATTTCAAGAGATTATTTTTATCTTTGAGGCTGAAATGTTTTTCCCAGGGAACCACCAGCTTCACAGGTTTGGAGGTGGTTTAATATAAATGTAACTTCTAAAACTAAAGAAATAAAAACCATAAAATAAACAAGAAAAGCAGCTGAGGTCAAAAGTTCCCAGCACATGATCAGCGAGCAGGTTAGGTCTGTAAATACTGACAGAACAAATAAACTCCTCCTAATTCGTCCCATCTGACAATATTTGAATAAAAATAATTTGATTTGAACATGAAGTTTCATTGGCCGACGGCAGAACGAAAGACAAGATGAGTTTCAGGCTCTTACCTTCAGTCGATACGTCTCTTTTCAGGTGTGGAACTGAAAGGGCAAAATCACTGGAGCAGAGTGCAGGTTTTATTGTAGGTGAACTGATGAGGGGAGTGGTGTGTGTGTGTGTGTGTGTGTGTGTGTGTGTGTGGTCATGCATGAGAGAGAGGAAAAAGCCCAGAATGTTTCAGACACTAAAACTCATCAGAAATCTGTTTTCAGAGGAATATCTGCATTTAAATGCTATTACTCAATTAGACTGTGTGTGTGTTCTGTCAAATGTTTTACTAGTTTGTGATAAAAGTTCCTCAAAAGAATTTATGGCAGCGCCACGAGATTTAAAGAAACAGTGACGCAGTAATTTGGCTGCTTGGAATGACGTTCAGCAGAGAAAAAAACTAAAAATAAAGTTTGACTTTTTCTGTGTTCATAAATTCATATGGGAACACATGGTTAAAGTTTTTTTTATCCTCTATATATACTAAATGCACTTTTCGCTTTAATTTTGTGCCATTTGTGCAAGTGGGACATCAACCTGTTGCAAAAAAGGACCACCAATTTCAGCATTTGCATCAAAAAACAACAAAAAATCCTGAGTTGTCTCCATTAGGGGTCAAACTTTAAAGTTTTATACTTGAACAAAAAACACTAATTCTGCATTTTATCAAATAAATATATTCGACAAAACACACGAGCTGCAGAATGCGTTAAACTGTTGTCATGAACCCTCCTGAAAATATTCACTTTATAAAACTCATGAGTGCAGATGAGCACGTCTGAGTGACAGAGAACTGAATCCAAAATGACAAACCAGGAAATCCAGTCCCAGTCAGGAGAAACGCTTCTGGCTGCTGATTGGTGGAGCACTAAGATACAAAGGTTGCATCAATAACAGACAGGAAATGAGAACGTTAGGTTCATAAAATCACTGACAGTAACAAGATACAGTCCAGTAAAGATAATAGTAAAAAATGATGACTGAAACCAACTTTTAATTCTCCTAAATTTATTTAAATAAAAACATTTCCAGATTTATTAACCATATTCAAACAGTAGCATAAAAATATTAGTTTTTCTGGTGTGTGACTTATTTAATCAGATTCAAACATTTAGCAGTTCTAAATGGAGTCAGGATTTGTGCTCTAAATTTAAAAAATTCTAGCAAAAGCTAAAAAAAAAAATGTAGCGTTCAATTGATTTTTACATATTTAGGCCAGTTTAGGTTTAAACGTTTATCATTATCCCAGTCATTCTATTTCCTGATCATGATTATCCTCACATCCGTTTTACAGAATAAGAGCTTAAAAGCTCATTCTGGGGTTTTTTCATCACATCACCAGGATTAATGTGGTATTTTGTGTTTTTTTTTATTCTTATTTAGCTGATAAGAAGCTTCAAGTACCTGTTGCTCTGTGCATTTCGATCTCTAGCAACATTTACAACACAAGAGTATTTACAATCTGACTTTCTTTTGTAAAAATGCAGCATAAATCTAAATTACTTTACAAAAACAAAACTTCACAAATGGATAAAAATCTACCCACCTCCCTGCTTCCAAATAATCACCCTCTCCTACCACATACAGTTAACGCTGAAATATCCAGGCACCCAAATCCAGAACTTTCATCAAGAAAGTGAAGCCCCCTCCAAAACAATACAAACGTTTAATAAGCACACACACACACACACACACACACACACACACACACACACACACACACACACACACACCTGTCTCTCCTGATTAAATTCTCAAACACTGAGAATGTTTTTTTTCTTATGAACAATTCCATGTCAGTGGATCTAACAACAGTGCATCGTTTAGTTGGGATTTATAGAAGTGGAAAAAAAAAAAAAGTTTGGAGGCATTAAATATAAAACAGTTCAGTTTGAACTGAACCGGCTCAGAACCAGCACCTGACAGGATAGAGTGAGTCTCCACCTGCATGGAGGTTATAAATCCTCATGAGTTGGTCGGCCCCTCCGTTTGTTCAGCCAAGACTGCAGCAGAGGGAGGTTCGTGTCCATCCAGCGGATGTTGTCCTCGATGGTCTCGTAGGTCTGCTGGATGCACCTCATCTTTGATCCCGTCTCCTCAGTCAGCGAGTCGAAAAACCCCCGAATCTGAATAAGAAGGAAGCAGGAAGACTTAAAGAAATCAAGAAATCACATGTATCCTACAAATAACAAGACCAAAAACACATATTTAGATAAATCAAACAAGCTAATTATAAAGAAGAGTGTCCATTTGAGGTATTTATGAATCAAGTTTGTAACAACAATCCTCCAAAAACATTTAAGTGCAGCAAGTCAGAAAAAATTAGATTGAAAATGTGATTTGAAGAGATAAATCATTGTTCTTGTTGTCATCATTAAGTTACTTGGATATTTTTAAAAAGTAACAAACACATCGTCTTTACCTCTTGAAGCATCTCCCTGGTGGAGTACTGGTTGGTCACCCCAGTCACCATGTAGGACACCGAGTTGGAGCCGAGGTCAAACCTGTTTAATCAGCACAAAATGTCTTTACTTTTTATATATTTATATATAAAACCCTTTTATAGGACTAGCTGGTTACAAAAGGGGCAAAACGGATGGTTTTCAGTCAACTTGTGTACAGTTACAACTCATTATTAAATAATCCGACTGACTTCTTGACCAGGGTGACCCAGTTGGCTCGGAGGAAGTCCCAGGCCAGTTTGTAGCCACGAGGGTTCTTGGCAACAGACACAACCACGTCTGGGAGGTCCTGGGTCTTCATCACCTCACCGAGGAGGCTCTGCTCCATCATCCTGCAGACAGGAAACAGAGAGAACGTGAAGGAAGGGCAAATTCAGTTAGATTTAACTAGAAATTGTTGTGTGTTTATGATCCACTACTCACCACTTGAGCTTGTCCTGCAGCGGGCTGACGGTCATGGCGATCTTCAAGCGGCTCCTCACAGACATCTGCAGCGAGCTGCGATACTTCTCAAACAGGAAGTCCCACCCTTCTGGAGTTCGAGCTCCGATCACAAAAACTGCCATTGTGACGTCAACAGGGAGGCTGAAAGAGGATGGATTCCATTTTAGACAACACAACCTGGAACACAAATACTGACGGTTGAGTCATCTGTGACCTCTGACCTCATGGTACCATCAGATTCCTTCCACTGGTTGAAGAGAAGGGTGGCTTTCTTCACACAGGGCTCGTAGTTCCTGACGCAGGAGAACAGCAGCAGGTAGCTCCTCAGAACTCGCTCAGACACAGATCCAGAGTCAGTCCACTGCTGCTGATCAATCAGATCCTGGAACAGATCCACGATGTAACCCTGAAGCACACAAACACAAAGAAACCTGCATGAAAGGGACAATCAATCAGAGAATCTATTTTATTGCTTTAAATTTAAAAAACTAGATAATTAATTATGCCATCATTATCTCCTTATTGCGAAGCTGATAAATATTGACAGTGTTTTGATAATATGACTTATAAAAGTTTAAAAAGTTTAAAAAGCAAGTGTTTTGCATTTTTTTGGCCCTGAATATGATCAGTTTTCTGAAATGCCTTCTTACTTTCATCTGGTTCTCCAGTCCAGTCATGTCTCTCTTCTCCATCAGCTTGTAGAGAGGAACGAGCTCTCCGAAGCCCTGAGTCACAGCCATGATCTTCGTCTCTCTGGACAGATACAGAGACAGCTCCAGGGCCGTGTCCAGCTTCACCTTCCCAACGCTAAAACACACACAGGAATACTCAGATCGGACCGATATAGCTTCATTACTAAACCCAGATGTTGTGCAGCTGTTTCAAAGTAAAACCGACCTGACCAGCTGGAAGACGTTCTGGATCAGACTGGCTCGGTCATTACCAGACAGAGCCGTGTGGTTGTGCTGCAGCAGTTTGATGATGGAGTTCCAGCCCTCGCCTGCATAGTGAACCATGTAGTAACCACTCATGTTTACGTTGAACTTCACCCAGTCCACCTCCTCTGGCAGGTACAGGACATCTGAATGAGAGGGAACATCAGCCAGTGCTCGCATGAGGGGAACGAGCTGAATCAAAGACTTGAGTCTGTGTGTTTATGAAGGAAGATGCATAAAAATCAGCTAAATACTCACCGGTCTTTGTTTTGAGGAGGAAACGGTGGACGGTGTTTGAGGTGCTGGTCATGTAAGTTAGTGGAATCTGCCATAGAAATCTATAAAGGGGAACAATAACTGAGTAAATTACACCAGACGGTTGATAAAAACGTGAGAATGATTAAAGCTAATGAGAGAATGTGCAGAAAAACTTTAGTTACTAATATCTGCCTTATTTCTTCTTACCCGTCAGTGAGCGAGGGATCGTCTGTCCTCAGGAAACGCTCCTGAGAGAGCCTGACCTCCCGACCTTTGACCTCCACAGTGACCAGTGGGAAGCCCTCCTGCAGAGTCCAGGTGTCCATGATGGACCTGACATCCAGCTCATCATCAGTGTACCACTTCTGGACACCAATGACCACATCACACGGTTAGATTCACTAATCGTAATCTGTTGTGTTACTAGCAGCATTTATATAAAGAAAAAAACTGAAAATTACAGGAAAAATGTTCCTAAAGTAGCAACTAAAATGGGAAAATAAAATAAATTGAATTGATTGTGTTTTCACATTTTATTGTAATTAGCTGGGTCTGATTTGTTTTTCTTTTGTTACGACCCAAAGCCTGCACCCTGGTGTTTGTGTGCTTGAGGTGCCAGGAGGTGGCAGCTGGCTACCGTCACCAGGATCAAATAAAGATCCACCTCTGCCCAGGAAAACACACACACACACACGAGGAACACTGACAGACACAGCTGGCTGTGAGAGAGCGCTCCTCACCCAGAAGACTGGATTTGTTTTTCCTTATTTCATTTTATAATAAATATTTTTTTACCTACTTCCCACGTGTCTTCCTTTTGTGTTACGTTTTTTTAAGCCAGGCCACAACACTTTATGTTTTTTTATTTTTTTTTACTCACCGAGGTTCCAGACTGATGTTTGCGTTTGGAGCAGAATTCTGAGTGTCTCATTCGACCTTCGTCCAAATCATCTGAGCTGCAGATCTGACGGCATCAGATGCAAAATTTAACAGAATATTCCTGCACTAACACCAGGATAATATAATAACTAAACCACTGATCCTTTAGGAGCAGAGAAATAAACTGCAGATGAAACTTATTTTTGTACTTCATCCAGTTCAATGTTAACATATCCAGTCTGGAAAAATGTAGCTCATCAGAATCATTTTAACAGCAGGAATTCTCTTTCTAACTGGTCCTACAGTAAATAACCATCAGCTCATCTGTCTCCAGAACTAATCTCTCTTTCTCCAAACTGAAGCCATTCATAGAGCCATCTACAACATTTCAAAAGATCTTAACTTCCCCTATAAGATGATCAAGACAACAGGTAGAGTCACACTCATCACTCACATCAGTCAGACTCTCCCACAGGTGGCTGTTGACGGTGTTCTGATAGCTGTAGCGCTTTAAGTATCGGATGATGCCGATCTCAAACGCCTCAGGAGTGAGAAAGTCTCGTAGCATGTTCAGAATACACGCTCCCTAAAATAAAATATAAAAAGAATTACCGGTATGCTGACAGTTCAACAAAAGTAACCTCTCAGAATTTGTTCCGATTTCCCTCAGAAGTTTAGTACATAACGCTCAATTCTTTCACAGAATCATGCTGACCTTGTCGTACGACACATCATCAAACATCTCCTGGATCTGGGTGGGATTTTCCACTGGGGTGGAGACTGGGTGGGAGGAGCTGAGGGAATCAACCTCCATAGCCTCAAAACATTTGTTCAGGAAGAAATCGTCCTGAGAAAAACAGCATGAGGAGTTATTCTTACCGGCTTCTTGTCTGACAAAATGCTTCAGAAAATCAACTCTGAATTAAATTTGGAAGAAAAAAAAACAGAATTATTCAAAATAAGGAATGTTCTCTTACCACATGCAGCTCTGGGTAGGTGAGGTCGATGGAAATAAACTCCATAAACTTGGCAAAACCCTCGTTCAGCCACAAGTCATTCCACCACTCCATCGTCACCAGGTTTCCAAACCACTGAACACATTTTAATATTTAATAAAACACATCTTTAACTTTAGCTCCCTTAAAGACCAAACAGAACTAATTTCACTACACCTCTTTCCCTGTATTTTTCAGAAATACAAAGCCAGCTACCTGGTGCGCGAGCTCATGGGCGATGACCTTAGTGATGGCCAGCTTGTCGGAGGCGGAGGACTTATCAGGATCAAAGAGAAGGCCGGTCTCTCTGTAGGTGGTCAGGCCCCAGTTCTCCATCGCACCAGACTGGAAGTCAGGAATAGCTGCCAGGTCTGCAGGGAGCAACACAAGCTACAGTTTCCACAGGAGACTGGAAATTTATAAGTCAAACATGTTGGTGCTCCAACACTCACCAATACTGATTCTTACTTTATGCACTTTTAAATCAAGGGCTGGGTAAGAAAACATTTTCCACAAAATTTCCACTCACCCTGTTTGGGAAGCGGGTAAGGGATGTCAAAATAATCATCATAGAAGTCCAACAACTTGACTGCAGCATCCAGAGCATAGGCGGTCTGGTCGATCTTCTCTGGGACAGTGTAGATGGAAATCTGATGGGAATCACAGTAAAGCATTTATAAATAACACCCAAATGTTAGAGGGGTCTATTGAAGTTATCTCATAAAAGTAAATGAAATTATTTGTAGCATTTTTTGCATAAACAGTGTCTAAGCGAGGAGATAAAACCAGTAAGTATGAAATGTTCTTCACCTCGACTCCGTGCTGAGTGGTCCTGCTCACAGACAGGAAGTCAGACACGATGTAGGCCACCAGGTAAGTACTCATTTTTACAGTTGTGTCAAAGTGATCCTCAAGCAAATCACCTGGCAGCTCCACAGTTTTAATCTGTCAAACAAGAAAAACATGAAAAATGACTACTTTAGCTTAAGTTAAGGCAGTGCACGATGGCTCTGAGGTATAAAACACTGAACAAACTCAACAAAAACACACCTCTGTCCCATTTTTCTGCTTTATTTCTGCTACTGACAACCTGTTTGAGGTGTTCATCCATGCTGAGCTCATACCTACCTTGGGCATGTTGGAAATAGTGATGTGGCGTGGCTCTCGTATAATCCGGATGGTGAAGTTGGCTTTGAAGGCAGGCTCGTCAAAGCAGGGAAAGGCCCCACGAGCAAAGGTTGCCTCAAACTGCGTAGATGCCAGAACCCTGAATAAAGTAAAGCAGGTGAATGTTATCGTTCTAGATCATTCTACCTAGAGGTTTAGAAAGCACACATTAGAAGCTTAGTGGTCTTACCGGACCTCCCCGCTGCTGGTGCGGTAGCTGCTTTTGTAGAAACCATGAAAGCTGTCAGACAAATTTGCAGCAAATTCCAGCTGAACTTCGTACCTCCTGCCTTTAGTCAGCACGGAGTCTGACAGCAGGGCCAGCTGATGGGAACCGGGATATTCTAACACCTTCAGGGGCCTCACGCCTTCAGGAGCCAGGAGCAGAACATTGGATATCTCCATCCGCTTGGCATGGAGAATCACGGTGCTGGTGTCTTCATGGACATCCAGGCTTATACGAACAACACCGATGAAGTCGAGGGTGGTGAGGTTTGGGTGGATGGTCAGGTCATAGTGCAGGGGGCTGATGGTTTGGGGGAGCCTCATTTGGTCCCATGGGAAGGGCTGACCATTGGTGGCTATGGGGGGGTCTTTGTGTGGGCCCTGGTTTGGTATCTGAGCTCCAAATGAAGGAGAAACACAGAGCACCAACAGGAGGGCAAACATGGTGGAATCTCACCTGGAATATAAAGACACAATTACTACACTTCATTGCTGCTTTGCCGACACACACAAAGACAATGACAGGGAGCAAATGAATCAACACTTTCGATTTAGCATAGATTTACATTTATATTGTTGACGTAAATCACAATTAGACAAGTTTCACTCAAACTAAAATTATATTATCTCACGTTCTTAATATTAGTGGAGTATCTCGTCTATGAACGTTAGCATATTCAGCTTACCGTTTCGTCTTCAGCACGCAGTTTGTCAGGAGTGAAAGTGAAACAGAAAGAGGAGAAAAGTCAGCAGTTCCGTCTCTCATGCAAACAGCTGTTTAGCATCACTGCTAATTAAAAAAAAGGTTTTAACGCCTATGTTTCCGTCTGCAGCTTAAACGCACACATTTCAGAAACTGAACATTCATGCTAAAGTCCAGGAGCAACAGGTCTGTTGTTTACATCATAGTTACTGACAGTTATTGAAGAAAACACGACACATTTAACAGGGACGCTAACAGGAAGCCCGCTTGAGTTGTTGTAATGCTGTATTTGACCACCAGAGGGCGTGGTTTCTCTAATGTTTTTAAATAAACTTTATTACAATTGTCAAAGTTTACAAAAGCAAGAAAAATTTAAATGAACCAAAGAACAGAATAAGCAGGGGGGGGGGGGGTTAACAAAAACAACAATAACAACAACCAAAAAGACAAACAAACAAAATATAGGTCATAGAAATAATTAATAGAAAATATAGATTAAATTGCTTTCAAAATAATTGGGCCACAGTATAGTTTTGTTCCTGATTTCATAGATAAGAACATGAAATAAGAACTTGACTTTTTTTCTTGCATTTTGGAGCTGATTTCTATTTCTTTTTGCTTCTTTTAATAGAGAAATACAAGTAGATCTTTACTTTCTGTACACAGTCAGGCAGAGGAAGACTTTTATGTCCTGTTTGCCTTAAATGTTTTTACTGTTTAGAATTGGCTTGATGTCCATAAACCAAATTTACTAAAAATGAAAATACTAAATAAAAAAGTTTGTTTCTTACATATCTGTTTGATCAAAAGGATTTCCCCTCTCCCCACACATGCATGCACGTACAAAAGGATAAAGTCCATCCTATCTGCAAACATTAATGAGTAAACTGCAGTGACTGAGTCTTATGAGGTGCATGCCTCATGCAGACAGCCACTGCATGGTGTCTTATTTAGGAATGACATGTAGATGTTTTCTTGGACATAACTCTGGATTTGCAGACGACACCCAGGCCTGCAGGAAAACTCTTTATCTTTGAGGAAATCTTAGAATCAGACATAATACTCTGATCCAGGAGGAGTTCAGCAGTCTTACTGAGGAGCTCATCACAAGTTGGAGAATGTTAAAGCCGGTGCTGATTGGGATTCTGTGCGGCTCTGTCATCCTGACTATAGGTATCCTAATAGGTCACTTTGGTATCACAAAGAGCAGCGACTCTGCACCATCCTGGGTGAAGGATGTGGTGAAGGATATAGACGAGGACTTCATACAGAAGTTTCTATCTGAGGTGGACAACATGCAGATTCAGGAGAACCTGAGGTGAGCTGTTAACTAGACTCCTTTGGCTCATAGTTAGGAAAGTGATAAACATGTGAAAAATACAAGTCTAAAAGGAAAACAGTGTTTTATTTGTTTGTTGGTCTTTTTATGTTTTATCTGTGGCTAAAATCATCCACTTCTTCCTTCAGGGAGTTGACAAAAGTGCCTCACATGGCCACCACAGCTGGAGACGAGCAGACGGTGCAGTTGATGCTAAAGAGATGGAAAGACCCTGAAACGGGTCTGGATCAGGCCTGGAGAGAGGAATATGAGGTATGTCTACCTTTCATTTCCTGACTCTACAAAACCCAATAAGGTCACTGTTGGTGAGTAGGAAAGATGCTGAATGAGTAAAGTAAATGAAAGTGTTGATGATGAAGTCTAACTTGCATGCAGATCAAGTGTTGGTTTGTTGTTTTCAGTGAACCCGTCTGGTTCTGTGCTACATACTGTTAGAGAAAAGGAGAAGCCTTACACTCCAGACCAGGAAGATCCTGAGGTGGTCCAACCATACGCTGCATTCTCTCCTGCAGGTCAAGCAAAGGTAAAAATGCTGCAGCCATAACATTTGGAGGATTTTTGATTTTATCTTAAAATTGACTGTTGGTTACTCAGTGTGTAAATACAATATGTGCATTGTGACACAAAAAAGATTGCAAAACAGAACTATAGGAGTTTCAAGTCCCAAGGATTTTATTGCACTTTCGTTTATGGAACATCCTGTTCTTGGATTCACAGTTGTTCAAATAATTCTCCTAAAATCACATGATGTTCATGTTTCTGACTCACAAGCAAACGAGTCACATGTCATAAACTGTGAGGTTGATTCTAAACCCCATGCATCATCTGACTTTAGATCATCACTTGTTTTTGTTTTTTTTTTTGCAGTACTGTAAAGCCAAAGTTTCACCTCCACAACTGTTTGACTGCCATAATCAACTAATTATTTCAACAAAGACAAGAAAAATGTTAAATGTTTATTTAAATCCTGACTAAACCAACAGTTTTCCTGTTTTATTCTCTTTTGAAAACTTCTTTTATTTTAACGTTTTCACAAAAGCATTAGAGTCTGTTCAATTAGAGATGGTTCCATTTTCATGACTTTTTATGAAACATTTTTATTTGCAGATAAATGAAACATTTAGTTTTAGGGAAACTAGATGTTTTTTTTAATATATTTTGCAGTTTAAGATTTTAATTTTTGCAACAAAATTAAAATGATTAATTTTTGAAAGCTAAGCTGTAGGGAAATAATTAACACGTTAAGAAAACAAGACAGAATGTGTTTAATTATTCTCTAGTATTCTATAATAAACGCCATGACTGCTGGTTTATGGTTATCCCAAAAAAAAATCCAGTCGTTTCAGTTAACACATTTTCAAGGCCAAAACCTTCTGAGGGTCTTATCAGTGCTGATAAGGTTAGTGATCCAACCGAGACATTGTGTGAACCATCAACAGGGATCTTACGTCACTTTAGTGTCAGTTTATAAATGTGTAATCAACAACTGTTGGGGGAATAAAACATGGTGTTATTTGAGTTAAAAAAAAAACTAAATAGTTTGTGTTTTTGCAAAAATGCATTGTGAATGCTGAAATCTGATCAAGTACTCTAGGAATATAAATCATTTGAAATTCATGAAAAATTAAATTGCTGCACAAAAAAGTCTAAAGTTAAAACTGTTGAGCTTCAAAAGTCAAAAACGATTTGAAAAAGCTGAACCAACTGGTACAACTTGATGTCTTGTGACCTAAAGTTTCAAAGACTTTACTTTTAAAAACCACAAAGTTTTTTTTTTAGTTTTTAAAAGGATTTGAGAAGTTTTTTCCTTTAATTTCATTTGACCGAATATTTCCAAGGCATGGGAGGCATGGGCGTATCAGTGACTATCAACATGATCAGATTCATTTTTATGGATCTAAATGAAAAGCGCCAGCTCTGAGGATGTAAAGATTTGCTTTTCTCTAACTTATTTGTGGCATATTATGTTTTGACAGAATATGAATCTTTCTGATGGTTTTAGGGGAAACTGGTTTACGCCAATCAGGGGAAACCCAGTGATTATCGCCTCCTGAACCAGACAATAAACCTCAGAGGAACAATCGCCATCACCAGATATGGAGGAGCAGGAAGAGGAGCTTAAGTAAGTCATTAACTAGTTAAATGATCAAATGGGGCATCATTTCCTGTGTGTGCCCACAGTGTGTTTTCTGCAGGCCATCAATGCAGCCCCATACGGCATCATCGGCTTGCTGGTGTACACGGATCCTCTGGACATCAACGATGGCCTCATGTCTGACATCAACGAGACGTATCCTCACTCCTGGTACCTGCCTCCCTCTGGTGTGGAGAGAGGCTCCTATGGCAGTCATTTTGGAGATAAGCTCACGCCGTACTTGGCAGCAAAAGGTAACTGATAAAAACTGTCCTGTTACTCCATAAGCTCCAAACAAACATTTTGCCACATCATTTTAATAATTAACTGTTGCACCACTTTTTCATTTGCAGGGGACACTTATAGAATCCCAGAAGCCAATATCACAGGGATCCCTCCCATCCCAGTTCAACCAATAGGATTTGAGGATGCATACATATTGATTTGGTTTGTGGATCTGTTTATGAAGCAGTTATATGGTTAGGCATGAATCTAAATCAACAGTTTTTCCTCCTGTTGGTCGTTTCAGTGAATTGGGTGGGGGTGCAGCTCCTGAGGCCTGGCAGGGAGGATTTAACTGTACCTACAACTACGGGTCTCCAGGATTCAAACCCACATCTGCTTTCAATGACAGGTTGTTAATACTTTCATGTTCTCTATTCAATTGTTCCCCAAGATTTGCTTTTCACTGAAAGTATTAACACCGTATTTTTACAGTTGCATGCTTGTGTTCCTGTGATGCAGAAATGAGGCCAAGCAAAACTTATGCATTATCTTGAATTAGATTATTTGATAAAAATATGATTATTTTTGCAAATTCATAAAATAGCATGTGGTTGTGTCAGTTTAATGACAACAATTTAGCATGACATATCCTGTGTAGGAGAAACAGAAGCCAAACTTTCAGCGCCCCACTCTGATGAGGTTTCTCCAGGGTTGATGTGGAAATTTTCTGCAGACTTTTACATTTTAACCAAGATTGAAATCTTTGATAACACAGATGGTTTTTTAGTAACCAGTAGATCTTTTTTTAGTCAGTCATTTACATGTAGGGGACACTTTGACGTGTTATTTTGTGAAGCTGGAAGTTGACGGACTTTGGCTTCTTTGTTAATTTTCCCAGTGATGTAGAACTGAACATCTCCAATTATGGAAAGATGGTAAATTCCTCCAATGTGATGGGAGTCATCAGAGGAAGTGTTGAACCAGGTGAGAACAGTGACTAAATCCAAGCCGGCTGCTCTCAGCTTGTAATGTTCCTATAACGGTTCTTATGTTTGTGTCCACAGACAGGTATGTGATCTACGGGAACCACAGGGACAGCTGGGTACACGGAGCCATCGACCCGAGCAGCGGGACGTCTGTCATGCTGGAAATCACCAGGGTGCTGGGCAGAATGGTCAAACAGGGTGAGGAGAGTCATAGAATAAGAACTGATTAGTTATAAGTAGCTCATCTGAGTGTCTCCCTGTGGCAGGGAAATGGAGACCTCGCAGGTCCATTGTCTTCGGAAGCTGGGGAGCTGAAGAGTTTGGCCTCATTGGGTCTGCAGAGTATACAGAGGTGAGGTTTTTGCATTTCACCAGGTCACTTACTTCTCTACCTGCACTGAGATTATTGAGCTAATTTTTTATTGATCTTTCCTGTCCTTCAGGAATACATCACCAAGCTGAGTGAACGCACTGCTGCGTACATAAATGTGGACATAGCTGTCTTTGGTAAGAAGGTCAAAACTCACTTTCTAGAAGTAACTGAAAATGACATTTAACAATCCAAACAGACTTCACAGAAAAATGCTAGTTTTACACTTTGTTTCTTTTTAAGCTAACGCCACCCTCAGAGCATCAGGGATGCCGTCAGTACAAAATGTCATCTTCAAAGCTTCTAAACAGGTCAGCTGTTTATTTAAAAAGAAAATCAGTTCAGGTGTATCTGAAACAAATGTTCACACAACTCTAAGGCATTTCTCACATGTGTTTGATCATACGGTCAGTTCACCTGGACTGGACTCCACTAGTGTGTACGACAACTGGATTCGGTACTTTAACAGAACCAGTCCGACCCACGGAGTCATTCCCAGGTTCAAACACAGAGTGCCGATTCAAATCTCTTGTTATGAATGCATGTTAAGATATGATCAGGCACAGCTAAATAATTACACTTCTTAACAGTAAAATTTATGAAACCCTAAAACTTTCAGAGTAGTGAATGTATTTAATAAACTGAGAAATGATGTGTTTTGATTCTTTTTATATACATTTTTTTTCGTTTTCTGTGACAGATGATCCATGCTTTTGTAACATTTTGCCTTCCTTACACAGCGTGGGATATTTGACAGGATCAGGCAGTGATTATGCTCCCTTTGTCCATTACTTGGGAATCACTTCCATGGATATTTCCTACACATATGACAGGGTATAAAAAGAACACGCTTCATGAATTTTACAGAGTAGCATGTCAATTTTAAGACTTTTAAGTCAGATTCATTTGAATAATAGATATTTCTTATTTTATTACATTCGGGATGTTTTGTTTCATCATGTGTGATGTGTGAGAGGAGGTCAAAATGATGGACTTTGAATGTTTTCTCATCACACAGAGTAAAACAAATGCTCGGATTTATCCTGCTTACCACACAGCCTACGACACCTTTAACTATGCTTCAAATTTCATTGATCCTGGTGAGTTGTGTTCTTTTTAGCGGTCTTTATGCACATATTGTGTCAGGGTTAGGGTTAGTCTAATCTTTTTTTTCTTATAGGGTTTATTAGTCACCAAGCTGTTGCCAGGACAGCAGGAAACATCCTCATCCGATTGGCTGACAGTCTGCTGTTGCCGTTAAACTGCAGCGACTATGCTGAGAGTCTGGAGGGGTACCTGAACACAGCACTGAGCTTATACCAGGACCAACTTCAAGCTAAGAGTATCTCAATGCGTGAGCCACAAAATTTTTAAATATCATACATTTATTTTTATTTCTTACTTCTTGGAAGAAGGGTAGACTATTAGATGCTCAAAAATGAAGTTCACCAACATCAGGATGGGGAATTGTTGCCCCTAAAAGCTGTAGCATTGACTGCATTGATGACAAATAAAAAAGTGAAGATGGGAGCCAACTGGCAACTTAGAGAGCTAAAAAGAAGTTTGAGCATCTAGAGAAAAATGTGACATTTATAGGCACCAAAAAGCTTTGTGTGAGTCCTGAAGTGATTTGTTTTTAACTTCAGTGCCGTTAAAACGAGCAGTGGCCAACTTTCGTGGAACAGCTAACCTTTTAGACAAGGTGATCCACAGCTCAGACCTGGCCAATGAAACGTAGGTGCACACACACACACACACACACGCATGCACACTACCACCACCATGCACTAGTCCACTACCATCTGTCAGTGTTGACCCAAGCCATCAACGGGGCTGCAGGCATACTGGATATTGTTATATAGAAAGAAAAATGATGAAAAACCACAAACTCAGGAATTTCATCACATGACAGTGGTGTTAAGAAGCAGCAACACCCAGTGATGGACTATTTATGAATGACGTCATTAAAGAACATTTGGATATCAAATGTTTTTAAAAAGTGCTAATTATCAAAGAGATTATTACACAACTAACATCAGAATGTTGTCTTTATTTTAAGGTCTGTCTTTCAATGTACTGTTTTTGAGGTCTTAAAGGTGGGAAGTCATTAAATAAAATCAGCAATTAGCTAAATAAATGTAAGGATTTAAAAGAAAACCTGAATAGCGTCTGAAAAACAAACTAACAGATATCTCCATTTTTTTTCTTTATTTATTAAAGTTAAAATTGTAGCAGAATTTCTGAATTTTTTTTTAGAAGAACAGCAATAAAATAAATAAACGTTATATTAAAAGCAAAGTTTTTATGCATGTTTTCTGAAATGCTGAATGTATTTGTTTTGTGTCTGTTTCTGAATTATTTATAATCTTTATAAAAAGATTTTCTATTCCTTTGTGATTAAAATGTTTCTTTTTAAACTATAAAAAATTCAGGTTTTTGTTTTATTGTATTTTATATACTGTACTTTAGTTTAGTCATTATTGGATTAAAAAATAAATACATGTTTGAATAATTTATTCTGAGGAAATTATATCAGAAAACATTAAACCCGTTTTAAAGGGCTGAAAACAACAAAGTTGGAAGAAAATATACATTTCCTAAGAAAATAAATGAAATTCAAATTAACTTTAAATAAATAATCTGGAATTTTCTTTTTTTTAATTTTAGCTAAGATAGATTTGTGACGAAAAACTGAATCCCATTGAAAACTCAGTTCTTGTGCTTCCTGCAGGCTGAATGGTAGAGCTGCAGTACTGGCTCTGACCTCCAGGGGTCAGCAAATGCCTTGGATTTGGATCAAATGTCTAAATCTAAAAGTTGCACCAACACAATCAAATTAACCAGCTTGGAAATATATTTAAAGTGTCATTAAAAAGTAAAATTGAGTATTTGTGTTTAACCAAACAATAGGCATTCATGCAAAAAAAAAAAAAAAAAGAAAAAAGGAAGGTAAAATCAATAGAAAAGCATTTTAAATCAAAGTTATGACCAAAACCAATTCTGAATCATCTTAGGGAGTGCAATGATGTTTAAATATACACACGTGTCAATGTGTTAAGTCCAATTAATGGATAGTTTTAGTTGTTTTGAATATATACCGGTATATATTTTTAAAGTAGGTTCCTGATTATTTATAGTGAGTCTATATGAGGTCTGTGAACTCACTTAAAAGACTCATCTGTTTAAATCAGTTTTTATTGTGTCCTGTTTTTTTTCCCCATTCTTACTCATTCGTTCAAATGTTTATTTTTTAACTATGTTTTCTCATGTTAAGCGCTTTGTGATCTATATCTTGAGAGGCGCTCTATAAATAAATTTTTACTTACTATTTAAAAAATAAAGACATTTCTATTGTTTGGGTCATGTGAGGTTAGATGTCATCAGGCTGAACTGTGAGGTTAAGAACATGACTGTCTGTTGCTCTTTTAGAAGAACACAAACTTGGGATGCTGCCCCCGCGACCCGGATAAGCGGAAGAAGACGAGACGAGAGACAAGCTGTAATGAACTCATTTAAGCACAAAATATTTTTAGATAAGTTCAGGATCAGCACTTTTTCTGACTTGTTATTCCAGAAACAGGCTACTGTTTGTGAGTCATAAATATAAAATGTTCCACTGTATTTTTAGCAGGAGAAATTAACAAACCATGTTCCTTTTTTTCCAGTAAACAATTGACATTCACAGTAATCGGTGTTAATATTTGTAGAACTGAACGGCGCAGCCAGAGGAGGCCTGTTTTAGCCACTGAGTGGTTTCAGTGGCAGGAGGAGAAAACTGGTTATAGCTGAAAGTTTTCTCTCATTCCGGTTTATAAAAAGATATTTTTAGGGTTTACTAAGCTGACATCTTTATTCCGTTTCATTATCAGTCCTGAATTAGTTTGTGGTGTGCACAAATCTAGATATTTGCTTCCTATTTTGCAGAAAACTAGTCACTCCAATCTAGTCCCTGTAGTATTTTCAGGTATGAAGCCAGGAGTTTATGAACCAAACCATCTCACCTGATATTATATAATGATGTCATTTAGTAAAGTCTTGCAAAAAAGACAAACGTGGGTGTACTCGCCAGCCGCAGAGTTTATTCTTTTAAATATACATAGACTTTCCCCCCCGTATTAAATACCCCACCGTCCCTCCCTCGTCATCCCTCCCTCTCCTCTCCCACACGCTCAATTCCTTGCTTTCTTTATTTCTCCTCCTCCAAAAGAAAGCTTGTCCAAGCTGAAAACACACTCTACATTGTGCAGCATATTGCTTTTTAAGACATTTCTGAAAACATAAATTAAAAATACTACAGTTTGTCTTTTTTTGCCAGTATTTGCTCCAACATCAGACTGCTATGAACACAATCTAAGAAGAAAAAAAAAAAACAGCACAATGTCCCCCAGTCTGGCTACATGAGAAGAACAGGATTTTGTGTTTTTACTGATGTGTACACAGTGATCTGTACTGCAGCAGGTAAAGTAGTACTGGAGTTTGGTCAAATTAGGTCTTTCTGATTTGTTTTTATTAATTTTAGAGAATGCAAGTGGTTTATTTGTATTACAGCCCTTGCATTCACTATTGATCTTCTCCCGTCCTACAATCAAGGGGTGTGTTCATCTTTTTTGTCCAATTAAAATCATAGTTTTTGGTCCAATGAGGCAGTCGTCGCTGCAGGCAGAGTGAAGGACAGTGTGAAACGGCACTAGAGGAAAATTCAGGTGTTTAAGTCACAAGGCATGCATGTTAACACTTAACTCAGTCGTCATAAAAAGTGTTCTTGCTCCGACACTTTAAATGAGATATGCATGAATCTGTTTCGGTGTGTGTGTGTGCGCGTGCATGTCAGAGTTTGTGCATTTCTTTCCTTGTACAGCTTTAGTCACTGTAAAAGTCATGCTTCTGATTGGACAGCTCATAGATATGAACGTTTCCCTGAATCTGAATCCAAGAAAATTTGATGCATAAAAGTATGACTTTTCCAGTGACCACTGCTGTATGTGTCTCGTGTGCGTGTGTTGTGTCCCGTCAGCTCTGTTCAAGTTTTGTGTCCATAATTCCTGCAGCCTGTTTCTCCTTCATCTACTTTGAGAAGCAACAAAGGAGCTGCGTTTTTATTGGGGAGCTTCGATAGGTCAGGCAGGGGTCACATACGGGGGGAATATTTGGGGTTTCTTGGCACCTCGGTGAAAGATTTCAGCTCATATGGAATCCCTGTATCCACTTCGATGGATTTACGGGAAAATAGCAGCCGCATATCATTGTGCAAGTAAATCTTCCCAGATTTGGAGCTCTGGAATCTGAAAAATATGAAACAGAAAAAATATGATTCAGAGTACCATGTTACTGCAGGAAAGTGTGTGTGTGTGTGTGTGGGGGGGGGGGGGGGGGGGCCCCCCC
>SSNR01000050.1:2729733-2767340 GCA_006937965.1 Callopanchax toddi | reverse complement strand
AGAGATTTATAACAAAAAAAAAAGAGGAAGAAAGGGAGAAAGAGGGGGGGGGGTAATGGGGGAGGGGGGGGGGGGGGGGGGGGGGGGGGGGGGGGGGGGGGGGGGGGGCACCTCCATCATACCTGAGATGTATCAAATAGCAGAGAATCTTCTTCCTGTCGAGCGTGGCGCCACCTGGAGACGCCTCGCCCTTCCCCTCGGCGCCCTCCTCCACCGGCACCAGGAAGATTCGGTGGCGCAGGAAGGTCATGTGATTGACGGGCATATCTCCAAAGTTGTACGTCACCAGGAACATCTTCACCACAGTTTTGTTGGGATTAAATAAGGTCTGGATAAATACATATCAAACACATGTTAAGACTTTTAAAAAATTAGTTGGAACAGTTTGACTTTTTCTGACTGAAATCACAAAATGCTTTAATGCAAAGTTTAATAAACCTGCAACCCATGAAAAATAAGTAACTTTATTATTGTAGGAGCACAGTTTATGAGCTAGAGCAGTTATCTTTTTGTTTTTCAAACTCACCACTTGAATGGTCCCTGCTTTGGGTATGCTGTATCCTTTTTTTCCAAGAGGCTCAAGAGATACGACACCCTGTGAGGGAGAGAGACAGATGTGAATTAACATTTTATACTACAGATTATTAAATAACTTAATAATTCTTAGTGTATTTAACAGCTGTGAACTTCTACATAAGCATCAGTGGGAATTTATGGGAACTACATTTGAGAAGTAAAACAGAATTACAAACATAATTTTTTTTTGTTTGTTTTGGATTTACTGATGACATCAACAGCTATGACGTTCATACTTGTACATAAAAAAAAATCAATAAAACAAAAAAGAAAAAAATATAACCCTAACCCAGCCACATGATTCTAATATCAATAAATGTCAAACAGAACTTGGAGGAGGCCTGAAATTAACTTTTTAAATAAAACAAAGTGAAAAGAGTTTTTAAATATTTGTGTGTATATACTGGTAGATATATGTGTAGCTGTTGAATATGTTTACTAATCTGTAAGATCTATTTGAACATTATCTTGTGCTTAAACAAACAACGTGTACTTAATAGGGAAAAAAGCCAGATTTGTCATTTTACATCTGATTTTATACACAAACACACATAAACGTAACACAGACTGACCAGGAAGGGTGACGGAGCGCTGTGTTCTGAGATGTCGTAGTACGTAACCTGAACAGGCAGGGTGACGTGTTGTGGGCAGTACGAGCCGCTGGCTCCGATCTCTGCTGTGAAGCCTTCAATCTGCCCTGACGGGGAGAATCGGCCCTTCAGGATGGACTCCTGTTGCAGAAAAAGAAAGCAAATTCATGATTCCAACAGGAAACGGTCTTACTCAAATAAAGGGTTCATTAGGGTCGACTTTAACTGCTGCAGTTTCAGAGAAACATTCTTTCACTATAAAATTCCTAAATTATAAATTACATTCCCAATCAAAACAATAAAAATGTCAAAGACAGTAATACAATCTTAAACTATTAAAACCCCTTTAATAGGAATGTTCTGACTTGAAAACATGGTGTGATTATTGAGTTTGTTTACTCTGAATTGCAATTTCAGGCTCTTGTTTCCAAATTAGCTACAGTGAGCAATAACACACAAAAAATAGAAACCAGCACATTTTGCAGAAACACCTGTAATTTATTAGAAATCTCATAAAAGCTATGGTAAAATAAGAATTCAAGAATATAGAGGAAAAATAGCTTTTAAAGCTAAAATAAAAATCTTTCCTTGAATTTACATTTAAAACAATAATGCAATTTGTGTTTGTATACTAAAAAACAAAAAAGCCACTTGATTTTCAAAGAGTTTGGGATCTGATGGGACAATTTTTAAAAAACTGTACCTCGAAGTTGCCGAGTAGTGATCTGCTGATGGAGGAGGACCTAGAGTGTGTAGAGCGTCCGGTGTCTGTCTGCCTGCCGCTGCGCAGCTGCCGACTGAATATGGCCACGAACACACACACGCACACACACACACACACACACACACACACACACACACACACACACACACACACACACACACACACACACAACAGACCAACGGTTAGCGGTTATGATTACAATAATTTAGTCTTAACCAATATGTCACACGCCTGTGAGCAAATTCAGGTCCAGACTGAAAACCCTTTAATTAAGAATAACAGCAAACACACTGTAAACTCCCACCCCCTCTCTGTCTGTGTGTTTATTCTACTGACGTCTGACTAAGTTAACCCCACTAAAGTCCACATGTGAACCTCTTAATGCTACTTTAGGATTTATTGATTTCTTTTAATAGTGGCATTTATGATTACAGACTGATGACTCACCTTTTTAATCGCAGCCCATTCTTTAGTCGTCTCCCTGATCTCGTGCAATCTACGGCAGTCTGTAAAAACACAAAAAAGGACAATAATCTGTTAACGTCCTGATAATTCACTCAACTGGGCTGAACTGGAATCAAAACAATAGTTTTAATAGCTATTTAGCAGATAACAGTTGTACTGTATGACATGAAGACACAGAAACTGGTGTTTTTAAGTGACAGACTTCTTGTGGCTGTGTTTAGGTGCTTTACTTACTGAGCGCTGACTAATAGACGTTGAACTGTTTTTTCCAATTTCCAGACTTCCGTTCACTGTAAAGGTCACCCATTGGTCTGATGACTCATCACTAGCTACTCTGCTAGCTAAACTTCTGCACTTCTCACTCATGATTAAAATATCAATATTTTCAGTCTTGTGAATTTTTTGTCAGCTTGTGGTTTCATCTCCACATGCTGCTAAATCTAGATCCAACATTCTTTCCGTCTGTTAAGCCTTCATGTTTTTTTGACCTCATCCACTTTGTTGCTGTTTCCAATACATATGTTTCATTCTTTTTGTGTTTGAAATACCAGCTCCTGTCTTTTTCCTTCCCTCACCCGGAGGCCGAACACTTCTGGTTGCTGTACCAACAAGTAGACCCTGTTAGCATCCTCCTCATCACATAAACCAACTGTCTCCGACCTTCTAATGTTCAGAAATGGTTAGCTCACTTCCAGAAACATTTTAAGCAGGATGCATGTGTGTGTGTGTGTGAGAGAATGCATGTGTAGAAGAGACACAGCACGTTACGGAACAATGGACCTTCCCTCAATGGGTTTTATTCTGGAGCTGCTCTGCCGGTTCCAGCGTGGTGTGATAAAGAGCCGGCCATCACTTCATTCTTTTCCCTTCACTCGTTCACACACTTTGTGCCTTTATTCATCCCTCACCTTCTTTTCCTGAATTGCCCCTAGCGAACAAATGTTCTGCTATCCCTGACTGAAATATCATTTTGTATTTATGTATTGTTTTTTCTTTTTTTTTTTTTTCTTTTTAGGAATTAGTTGTCTCCGTTTCTTTGTGGAAATGTGCCCATTGTGTTATTTTACAGCTAATTAAATCATCAGCTGGAGACTCTAGCTAGTTCAGGATGGAAGCTATTCTCCAGAATCCCAGTTTTCTTTCTTAAACTAATTTGTGATAGAATGAAAATCATAAGAATATTTTAGTTTTGACTATTTAAATTAAATTGGCTCTGCGTGTGTGTGTGTGTGTGTGTGTGTGTGTGTGTGTGTGTGTCCTAACCTTAGGCCGGTCCCGTGCTGTGGGCAGCAGGTGGTTCCAGTATGGTGCAGCTTTAGAATCAGTGCTACGACATGAAGCTGGGCCTAACCCTGACGTTAGTAAAGACAATCTGCTTCTCTTGGATGTGGAGGGTCCCTCATCTTCTGAGCACGACTCTGACGCTTCACTCGGGGACAACAACCTCTTCCTGGCTGAACAGTGGCCTCCAAAGTACAGACGATGGCCGTTACTGCTGGGAGTTTTCTCCCAGGAAGCCAGACCGCCAGATGAGGAGGCAGCTTGGGTTGCACTTCGCTCAGGTGGAGAGGATTCAAGTCCAATGTCCCATTCAGTAGCTTCCCCTGGTTCCTGCATTTCTGTGTGGTGTGGTGGGGAGAAGGGGCCAGGAGGACTGGTGGGACTGGCAGGATTAGGAGTTTCATATGTGGACATTTCATATAAGTGGGGGCTGGGCTGGCCTCCAGGTGAGCCATTACTACAGCCATCATGTCCAGGGCTACCTAGAGAGTGGGTGGGAGTGCGGCTCCCGTTAGCTGCATCTGTCCTTGCTGAGTTTCCATTGGAGTGGCCCTGGTCACAGATGTGCCCGTGAGGGTCACACATTGGGGGTGATTTAGGCGAGAGTGGAGCAAAAGCGTCAGGGATGGGCCTATCATGATTGTGCTGAGCAGGGCGACGGGAGGGGTTGTGGTTTGGGGAGAGGGGTGGAGACCTAGGTGACAGTCCACCCTCAGAGTCTCTGTGCTCCACCTGCGTGTAAGAGTATGGAGAACCAGGCCAACCAGGCCCAGTCACTGACCCGATCCCAACACCTGGAGCTGGGGCTGACCCACACAGCACCTCTCCCTCCAGCACTTCGCCGTCTGATTTCTCCTCCAGGTGGGAGCGCTTATGATTCAACTGGGGCTCTTCTAACCCCCTTTTCACCCCCAACCGGCCTGGTCTCTGTTGGCCATCAGTGAGGGATCCTGTGGAGGCAGAAAATCCCCCCATCTGAGAGAAAATGGAGAGCTGATAGACCTTTTGGAGCCGCAACTCCTCCTGGTCAAAGCGCCTAGGTGCACCTGCTCTGACCCCAGAGTCCAGTCCATCTGATGGGGATGCAGAGGGAGGCAGGTCCCCCTCCTGCGCTGGAAGCTCTAGTGGAGCCTTTTTGTGAGCTAACTCTACATGGATGTGACGCATGGTGTATATGCTGCAAAAAGTGCGTCGTGAATGACTTTTTTTGCAACACAGTCAAGTAGGGGCTCACAAATCCCAGAAGGCCGATCCAGATGTTCTTCTGGAAGGGGGTCTCCTATAATTTCTGCTGTGATGTCATCAAAGTGTGTGAATCAAGAGGCTGAGCTACACAACACCTGAAAGAAACAAACACTTCATTACTACAGGATGACAATAATTCCTCAGCTTTATAAAGATCTTTTTTTTTTTTTTTTTGGACTTTGGCTGCTTTTCCATTTATTTTCAACCTTTAATCCAGTCCTTATACCTGATTATAACAACATATTGAGTGATGTGTGCTTAAAAACTGAGAAAAGAAGACAAATGAGAGACAAAAGAGGTAGTGTAAAGCCTAAAAAACACTATCTACAGTAATATTTGAAAAAATAATGGAGACATATTCAAGCAAAAGGACACGAAACCTGAGAGATGCATCCTCCTTTAGCCGATCTTCTACTGCAGGACACATTTTCATGTAAATAATTTGAATGCGTTTGGGATGATCAGATCAACAGCTCACCTTCGTGCCATCCCTTGTATAAATCCTCCTGCGTGGACAACCCGACTCTGGCATGACATCTGAAAGTTGTGTCTCAACGATTTACTGAAGGAATCTGTCCTCCTCCATGAAGATGGAAGACCTGAGAATAAAGCAACAAGAAAGCAATACATTTAGGAAAGTAGCTAAAAATAGGCACGCTATTAGAACTGAATGAGTGCACAAAGTGATGAAGATGCTGACAGCTGAATTTTACCAGTAGGAGTGGAGTGTCAATAACAGAGGAGGCTCTCAAGACAAAATGTCTCCGAGTCCAAGTTGGTACTAATTCTGTTGGTGCTCCCTCTATGATTGGCTGATAGCCAGGCACTCCCTCCTTGGTCACCTGGGCGTGGGGACGGGCACGGCTGTGGCATCATGACTGGGTCATTCCTCCCTACAAAGGCAAAAACAAAGACACAAATACATTTAATGATCACTTGATTAAATAAAATTCAGGGGCCGTTTTATACATTACTCTGAAGCTCAAATTCACAAGTGTATAAGTTTATGCAAGTCTCTGGTATCTGAATTTGCTAGAAGAATGAAAGTTTGAACAAGTTGAACAAATTGAGAAAACACAACAATCAAAAGCAAACAAGAATTTAAAACATGCTGTAAATTACTAATAAATCAACTAGTCTCATGCACCCCTTTTATAAAAAACAACAACCCAAACTCTGGATTGATGGCCAAACATGAAGGAGTCATTTGTGAAGCTAACTTGGCACCACATGGTGATGAACCAAAAGAAGTAAGCCGTTTCCCAACCTACTTGGACCTGATTTGGGGAATGCTGGGTGGAAGGAGGGGTTGCAATGAGCTATCCCCATGGCAACCACTAGCCCAAGGATAACGACGCCTTTGTACTTGGCCACAAAGAGGGAGAAAGAGAAGCACAGCTTCAGAGAGTTCAAGAGGGTCGATGGTGGGGAGGTGCTACGGGGTAGGGGTGGTGAAGAAGTTTCACCAGAAAATAAATAAATATCACACACAGTAAATAGATGGTTTTCTTGTCAGATGAAGAGCCAAAGAGACATGACATAAATATGATGTACTAAATACCTAGCTAGTGATTCATTTTAATCTAAATGATTTGAGGTTTTCCATCTCAGGCTGGAAATTAAAGGCGGCTAATGTGACGAACACCCCGCTAGCTCTAATTTGCATAAAGTAGAGTTGGCTCCCATTTCGATTTTTAATACCTAAACTAATTACATCAATTTTTGCATGTTTAAAGCAGCACATCACCAAAGTGATGCATAAAAAATACCTAGAATATGCATAAAATCCAGAAGAAACTGCATGATTATAAAAGTTAAGCACAAATAAAAAAAACTTCTGAGAAAATATCTGCAACAAGACTTGTTCATGCATGTTTTTTATTACCCTCTAATCTATCTACATACTCAAATGGCTATACTTAAATGTAATAATCAGACTAGCTGCACTCTAAATGACCTGGAGCTGGTATTTCAATTACTTGGCTGACAAATGGTGTTTATACAAGTTGCGTCATGAGATTTTTCTTATGTTTCATGTCGTTCTTGAGCAAATTTCTTGTTAGTCATGACAATATGCATCTTTATATTCAATAAGAGATTCAAACAAGAAATTAAAAATAAAACATGCTTAACGTCCATCTTTGCAGACCCTCTAAATATATGCAACTACTGATGTAATTATGAGGTCACAGGTCAGGAGTCACACGGTCAGGAGTGAAGTTGTTGTCACCTGTAATTAGTCACCTAACCTATAGTCTCTTTGCATTCACGTTTTACTTTTGGAAAACCTCAATTTGCACAAATTTAGCACAAGAACACACGCCACGCCCCGGCTTCAGAACAAAGTGAGTTATAGTGAACGGTGCATCCGTTTAGAAACGTTCTTTTCACCAAATACAGTCACTTTCTGAAACACATCAAATGCAGCTTTTGAAATTTTTGGAACCCTATGTAATAGGAACAGCCACAGCTATATTTAACCACATCTGGCAAATCGCTCCTCTGTGTTGTCGGACTGGAATGAGGCAAACGTGAAGAAGAGGAGGAAAGACAGAATCACTGTTAACACTATGAACATTTAAATAAAAACTGCTGGAAAATCAAGGACTCTAAATGGGTTGTTAGTCAAGATATTTATTGAATCGGCCATTAGGAGACTTTTTAGTCCCCATCTGTGTCTCTATGATCACCCAAAGGTTAAGTTCTAGATTCCACTTGATTTTTGACCTTATTTTTGAACTAGAAATCAAACAGCTGGCACAAACTGTCCAGTCCTTCTCAGTCTGAACCGAGCAGCCAGGCAGCAGCAGAGGGGAAACACTCTGGCTTCACCCCAACACATGCTTGAGGTTGCTGGGTGTGTGCAGTGATTCAGACTCAGGAACTCAGAAAATTCATTACAGCCTCGCTCAACATTTTAATGATGTTAATACATTATATTCACCTCTAATGTGTTTGTATAAAATAATCGGTGTCACACTCATAGAAATGATGATGACCCTCGTGCAAATAAATACAGATTTACTAAAATGAGGAAATAAGCATCTGTTCACAGGTAATAAATGATACCTGTGGGAGAGTCAAGCTCTGTAGGCGTGGTCCAAAATCTTCACTAATCTACAAACTCAGGTGCAGTTAGCTCATTTCATTAATGATCAAAGTAGAAAAATCCCAATGCAAATTTCTACAGCCTTTCTAACAACCAGATCTATCAATGATTAGGAACCTGTAATTTACAAACGACACACACAGCGTGTTTGTTGTAGCTACAGCACAGGTCACAAGTATGAACCTGATCTCTTCTTTAGAGCACACTCCTCACCTGACGTCAACCATCGTCACAGAAACTCAAAGTTACACCAGTAAAACAATGTTTGTGAAAATGCACCATCAATGAAAATGTTTCTTAACCAGACTGAACCAGATGAGAGAGAAGGAAGGAGAATCAGTTGACAGAAACAGCCTTTCAGAGACACAAAGAGAAGATGGAAGATGACAGAAATACAGAGAAACTATAGCCTAACTGAGGACCTTGAGAAGGATATAAATAGATAAAAAGTTAGAAGAACCCCCCTCCTAAACTTCATGGCCAACCCAAAGAGTTCATGGCTACAGAATATACTTAGTCTACGATCTAAAAACTGAGCTGTAAGAAGTACAAACTCTTTAACAATAACTAAAAGAAGAAAAAGTTTAACTAACTTTTTGCATAATGTTTAAGAGTTGAATATATACAGAGAATGTGAAAGATGATAAGCCTTCAAGATGTAGCTATAATGACGAGTCTCAAAATGCTTTTGGTTGGAGAGAAACCCACAAGCACACAGCTAATGAAGTCATTTAAGTTTGTGTGGCAGCTGGTTCTGAAAGCAATTTAGCTGAAGATTTACCAAGGTGGTATAAAACATGAAGCATAAAATCCCTAAAGTCGTATAAAACAGACACAATCTGAGGTGGACGACATTCAAACCTGGATTAAAATAAAAGCAAAGCCTTCTACTGAAGTCAACAGCAAACCTTAGAAAAGACTTCCAACTGGAAATAATCTATAAACACTTTCAGATGATCTAAACCTAAACTGAACTGAATCCATTTTTTATTCAAAAAAATTCTTTACCTTTTGAGATCCAAAATGAAACAACTATTGTTCATTCATTTATGTTCAGAGAATAACCTTTAAGAAAGACATGGAGCTGCAGGGATGTGCTAAAATGTGGATGCCAGCTACACATAAGTACTATTGTATACTGGGGCCAGGGGAAACTGTGGTCATGAGGTCAAAGGCCAGCTGTCTTGGGTCAGATGACTGAGCACATCAGGAGGCCCTGAGGTGTTTCATTTCATCTTCATGAGGAAGATACTAGTGTTAGAAATAGTGGTAAAAGCCACAGAATGACCTGATTACAAAGACCGTTAGCTCTTGTAAATTAGCCTGATCAAATCAAAGGATACCAACAAGAATATGAGGGATCCTTACAGCACCTGTGTGTGATGTCTTTAAAGCAGGTAGAAACACAGCAAGCAGTGACTCCCTGTAAATCTTGCAAAGCTACACAGTTACACCTGCATTACCTGAATAAAGTCTACCGATAGCACAAACCTAAAAACAACCTCAGTAAAATCTCTGAAACTGATAGAGGTTCATAGTTAGCACCCATCCTTTTAAAGGCCTGACATTTGGCCTGTGTGTAAATTAATCACAACACAGAAATGCCACATGCATGTGTGCACACAAACAGAAGCGTGCACAGACATTGGCATGCAAAGCATCGTCAGTTTCTCTCTTTCAGAGTAAAAATACTGCAAACTGATTCTTTTTTTTTTTATTGTTACTCTCATATTTTGGAGGAACACAACTGCTCGAGCACTTAAGTTGACTATGTCAGTGAATTTAGTGGCATGCTATTCAAAGTCTTTTAAAAATATTTTTAAGATTATATTTCCATAAGCTGTTGACAACTGCGAGATCTTGCTAGACGATAACTTGTTTTAACCTCGCTGACTTGCCCCCTAACAAGAGAAAATGTGAGTTTTGATGGGGTTAAGTCTTCACCCTGTTGTGTATCTGAAGTGATTTATTTTTAGTCTGTGACCTACGCTGTCATGCTGAATGAGGCTTTTGTAAAAAAAAAAAAAATCTAATCTCTGGATGCTCATTTGCACTCTGCCCTTCTTGTCTTCTGAGTCTACCCTTCACATGCAGCCCATAACAGAGGCGTGATAGCATCAGCATGAAGTTAGCGACCTCCCAAATGCCCTGATTGTCTCATCAAGTTTTAGCAGATCCCCGCCCAGGCTACTCCCAGGCCTGTTCTGTGCCTGGAAGCTGATAAACAACACATATGTGCACATTCTCAGACGCAAAACATTTCTGGCTGCTTCTGCAAAAAGATCAGCTGTTGATTAGATTATCTCTGTACGAAAGGATGGGTGGAAAAACAGCTGACTTTGTATTTAAGTGTTAAACACCGGTGTATGACAGGAAGTGGCAAAGAAAGACAAACAGTGAGAGGAGAGATGTAATTCTCAAGAGTAAGACAACATTACACCAAACACATCCGACACTCATAAAAGGGAGTCATGACAGGCGAAACTAAGCTGGCAAAGGGAGATTTTTTTTGCTGAAAATGCTGTTTGACACAGGTTCTCTTTCCATCCTGCCCTGCCTCTCTGTCTGTCTGCCTTTCATGTGGCCATTTTAGGAGATGTTGAGTCATCTGAGCCTAGCTGAGAATATGACAGCAATCAACAGGAGCAACGTTACAACACTTGACTCAAGAAGGAGAAGTTGTCACACTCACCGTCAGAGAGATGAGGTTGATCTTTGCTGTCTGTCTTACTCCTTCCTTCCTCTATTTTGTTGGCTGGGTAGGTGACACTGTCGTCCTCCACTGTGTTTCTGTTCCCACTGGGTCAAGCTGCCTTCTCTCTCTGTTGACTCTAGTTTTGTTGCTTCCTTCACCCTGAACAGGTTGTGGTGAGAAAGACAGAGACAAGTCAAGTCGCTCTGCCTCTCTGTCCCTTGTTGTGTCAGGATGTCCAACAGCTTGCAAAAGTTTGTTCTCTCTGTGTGTTTTCTTCCTGTCTACCTCTCTCCACCCTCATTCACACGTGAACAAATCAAAAACCCATCGGCGACTCCCAGCCCCCATTTGTCTCGCCTTCTACTTTTCGGTTTTAAGCCACCCCCCCTTCCCTCCTCTCTCCTGTATATGGGCTCTTCCAAAGTATCAACAACACAAAAGCCACTTTATACGCTGCCATGCCATCTTTCATTCCTCTTCTTCCTTGAACTGTTTCTCTATTCTTCTAACTCTTTCCCACTGCTCTTTCGGTGTGTTTTCTTGCTGTTGCTTCCTCTCAGCTGATAGAGCAGGGCATGCTTTGCTCACTCAGCAGTGAAGGCATACAGAGCAAAGAAAGGGAGGGGGGATTGAATCTTGCTACGCGATTGGCTAGAGTAAAGGGGGGTCAGCTGTATTGGCAGAGGTTCTGATTGGCTGGGTGGAGACAGTGAAAGAGGAGAGGAAGTGTGCAGAGCCAAGTGCCCGCCCACCTGCTCCTGCCTGTCCTGTTCTGCAGAAGAATGAAGAACACTTTTTCCAAAGTATAAACTAAACGTTAGTTAGCTTGTTATGTGCACAGTTCATAAGAAACTCTTCCTACAGTGTCATAACGGTCTAGCTGCCCGTTTGTTTGCCTCTATTGAACAGCAGCTAATAAAGGAGATAATACTTCTGAGATTACATATGCACATACATTCCACCCTCCCCCTTTCTTTGCAATCTTATTCTCTTTCTGACACACAACTGCAGCCTGTGTGCAGCATGATATGTGCACAGTGCTTACAGGCTTTAGCCTGCAGAAAAACAGCAGCTGGAGGACAGATAGAGACTGAAGTGTGCCTGAAAAAAGTTTATCAGTAGAGCTCCAGAAGCAGTAATCAGCTGTGCATTTGTGTGAGTAATTCTGGCATCTGTGAGCTAATAAGGAACAGCATGTTGATTACGCAATGAGTATTGCAGAGTGGTGCGGTTAAAGCACATACTGAGCCAGAAAGAGCATGACATATTTTGTGCGTGCTCTCTCACCTCAAAAACACACATGTTGGGTGGAGATTGCCCAAGTTAAAGGACTGGTCACAAAAACATACTTCATGCCGTCAATAGCACATATTTAGCACACTGCTTTGCTCTGTCCTCTTGGAACAGACACACACCAATCTGCAGCCTGCTGTGTTATTTTACCTCACCAAGTTACAGTTTACCCGTTAACCAATGTTGCTGGTTGGAACATGTAACAGAAACCCAAAGACAGCTCCCTCTCTTCATGTTTCAGTCACTGCCTGTCACTGTCTTGAGATGACTCTTGATTTACGTCTGCCTTCTGCTCACTTTCCAACTGTGACACATTGCATCTGTTTCTAACAAGAAGGGAAACTTAGTCCTGCCTGTTGCTGCTTATTTGCCGTTTTCAGATGAAGGCATGCAGGAGTGTTTCCGTCTGTCCGATCAAATACCATTTTATACAACAGATTCTAAAACTCAAAATATCTCATGGAAAGCAACATATTTATATGCAGGACTTGACTTACCATCTTTAAACTGGTTCTGCCTGTAATGTCATTTAAATTCCCAGGGTCTCACTGTACTGAAGTTTGTTGTTCTTGACTTGTAAGTCACTTTGAATAAAAGCACTTGCAAAATGACAGAATGTAAAAGCAGTGGTTTGAAATGAATATTAGAAGGTCAAATTCTACACACATTCAAAGATGCATGCAGGGAGTATGATATTCTGAATTTGTGTGGACACTACAGGTAAGCTGAGAAGTGGTTTTGAAAAACAAGACAAGTCCTCCATTTCCAAATAAAGAGATGGGGAGATAGGAGAGAAGGGGGATGGAGGAGGGACCGAGAGAGACAGAGAAAGATAAACTGACCAGTGGAGATTAAAATGGAACAAGAGTCCTGTTGTCAAACAGGCTCAGCTGCAACTTCTAAAAGCAAAACTTGCTGAAAGCTTCCCAGTGATTGTGAAATGTTGGTTTCCAAAACAGCAATGCAGGATCTTGAGTTTTGCCGTACACAAACACACATATTCTTGTAACTTTGTTGATTTAAGAGCTGTTGTTTCCATATCGGAGGGAAGAGGGTGTGCGTTCACTCTAAAGACCCTCCCCCTCTTTTAGGGCACTGTGTGTGTAGATGTACTGAAAATATACACTCCTCACATTCCATCAAACACTCACATTCTTGCAATCTGGACTTGAACACAAGATAGTATTTATTTTTATTTTAGATGGCAGTGTTGAAGCTGAGGCCTCTTAAAGCGACACCAGCTGTTTTTCAACCATCAACTCCAAACAGATCATTTCCCACAGAGCTTCAACCAACCTGAAAGCTTCTAAAGAGGTTTGATCAGCGAAAACAAGACACAGAAACAAGCGGTGAATTAGTGGAGGTGGTGGACGGATGGGGATGACATTAATAAAGTGCATATATGTGTATAAGGGTGGTGGATTTAATGATGATGGACCCTTTATGTTTTGGTATTTGTTAGAGTGAGTTTCTGTTTTTCTTTTAGGGAGTAAAAGCCATTTTCACAAAAAATAAAAAAAGTGTTCTTGTTTTGATTAAATCCGATTTATTTTGTGATGTAAAGCGTCGTGTTTGACTGTAACAATGTGGTAGAAAAACGACCTTATTTATAATTCATTAGCTTGACCTTTTTTTGCATGTTAACAAGCAGTGATGCAATTATTTCCCACAATTTTCTGCCACCATTTCTCTATTAATGACTGATACATCTCACTGCCCCCCCCCCCAGCAACAAAGAATTGACAATAGATCTGAGTAAGATAGGTGGCATAATCCCATAACAAAACGTCACTACTGTCAGCAAGTTGACGCAGGCTGTTATCCAATCAGAGTACGTTCTTCATATTTACATTTGGGGAAGGCTGTAGCAATCTGTGGAAGTGTGTTTAACCAGGAAATCCATTCATCAATGTCGTAAGTAAAACAAGATTTCTGGTATAAATGTGCTTAAAAAACACAAGAAACATTTTGAATTAATCAATAAATACTCAAATAACAGTCCATGCTCTCTCTAAACTGTCATAAACCTTCTCAAATTCAAAGATACTCAAAGTATTTTATTATTCATTAATCCATTTCATATTGGTAGTAGTAAAACACTAATCGTGTAAAGGAAAAGCATCATCTGAATAACGATTGTGCTGCATATGTTCCTATAAACATATTACATTTCCAGCAAATAAGAAGTGCTGAACATTCATATTTGGGAAGTTAATTTTACAGTAACAGACAATCTAAATATAGCACATCTTCTCTTTTTGTACTAAATATTCCACCGCTTCCAATTCTGAAATTATTTCTACCAAAGTTAATGAATTTATCATGCAGAGGAACCATTATATGGTTTAATTTTGCAAGTGCGGAACTTTTTCTTTGCACAATGTTACGGTCCCGGACCTGCAGCGCCGGTGCCCTGCCGACTCCTCCCACCTGTTCCAGCCAGCAGCGCTCCAGAGAGACCGCAGGCCGGAGAGCTGCGCGGCTGGATCCAATCTGCTCATCAAGCTCTGTATAAAAGCGACTTCAGCCAGTCGTTCAGGGGCAGCAGACGGGTTCTGCTGTCGGTTGTGTTTGTGGAGAGTTTTTATAGCAGTTTAAAGTTGTTTTAACTAGACTGACAAAGTGATTTTAGGTGTGGGAATCCACAATTTTAGCTTTGTCTTGTATCTTGTCTAGTTTTTAACCTCACTTGATTTTACCCAGACTTTTATTGTATTTATATAGTTTTAGTTTCCTTGGTTTTAACTAAATTAACTTATTTACGTAAGAGGAGTGATTTTATGTTATTTATCCCCTTTGGATGGGTTATTTGTGTTTTAACAGTCCTCCTCCTGTGTTGATTTAGTTTGTTTTGTTTAATAATAAATATATTTTTGCTTTGAACCATTCACCGTTTTGTGTTGGCCTCCTTTTTAACTCCTAGACGAAAGGAGGTCGTAACACACAATCAGCAATATGCTGCTTTAATTAAATTCCATCAAGACATAATTAAAGTTTGGTCTGAACAAGTTAATTCTAATACTGGAATTCAGTTTTGGATTTCTAATTATTTTCCAGCATGGTGACATTATTGATGCTCATATCCATCTACAATTACATTTTTGTCTTTTTCAACTTGTGACGCTTCATAAAGTTTGCTCAAAATACCTGGACATGAAAGGAAGCAAACAGGCCGTACAAAACATAAATCAAGAAGACACTGATGTATACAACAAAGAGGAGACGGAGAGTGCAGTGGGAGGAAATGTGGAGATGAGAAGTGTGGCAGCCTGAGTCTTGGTGACAGGCTGGGCTAGCTCAGAGGAATGTTCCAGAGAAATATGCTGCCTATTCACAGAGGACAGGAAATAAAGCTCCCTCTTACTCCACCTCTCCTCTTTCCCCTCTCAGTCCTCGATCCTTCTCTTTGAATTCAGCTGTCTGTCTTTTCACCTATCTCTCATGCTCGCCGCCTCAATTTCATGCTCGAGAAACTTGCCTGACACTGATGGCATGGCACCACTTTGATATCAGCGAAATGTACTCTCATCTGACATGAAGCTAGTTAAAGGAAAGAGATAACAAATGGTGCTAAATACTTTACTAATGTCTCATACTGCCGCTGTTTAACCAGAAAATCTGACTGATGATTGGTTACTAACAAAAGCGGATGGTGGAGCGGATTACCAGCTAAAGTGGATGGTCGAGGAGATTATAATAAACAGTTGGAGCTCATTTGCACCAACATTTCTAGCAGGTGTGTGTTCGACTGTGAAACGAGAGGAAAACCAGTTACAATTTTAATATGACCCAAAGGATAAGTATTAATTTGAATATAGGCTGTGTGAATATAGCAAAATAAAACTACCATCACTGCAATATCAGAGCAATAAAATCCTGTAAAGAACAGTTTGAAACGCAATAAACGGTAGGCTATTAAATGCATTCATGCACTTACACTCTAATACTAAATTTAGCCAATCAGATGGACATTCACTTCCCTGTATGTCTACATCACATTTTAATAACTGCAATGCTAAAGCACAAGGAAAGTGTTCTAGGAAGCAGAATGACAGATGGGAAAAAGCAGGACTTTATTATGTTCCATGTTTTTTTTTTATATTGTGTAGATCTAAATAAGTAGCACAAATGTATTCCAATGCACCGAGCTATTCATCTACTTTGGTCTGAGGGTTTGAAAATAAAACGTTCCTGAGGTCAGTTCAGCTTACACACAGCAGCTTGATTTACACTTACTGAAGGCAGCCTATACCTACACAATGTAGCCAGTTCAAAATTCATGCTTAAAAGGCACATTATGAAACTTTTCATGGTTTTAAATCTTTTTCTTGATCCAGTATGTGCTAATATGACCTTTTTACAGGGTTAATGAAAAGTCACTCAGCCCCATCTGTTGCTTGTGTTCAGAATACCACATTTGCAACTTCTTAGTCTCTGGTCCGGTGCCCTGAAGTGTCACAAAGTCACGTATCTCAGAAGAAGCAGTAATGCTTTACGGTAATCCGTGTTTCCACCTCAGAACCTGCTCAGGACAGACGAGCTGAAGACACAGACATCATGAGCTAAGAGATCTATTGTATCGTGTTCATCATGGTAGAGCCTCCAAAGAAACAAAGAAAACCTTTATCTGATGATTGAAAACACAGGCACACTGCAGGAGGAGGGGGAACAGTTTGTTTTTATGACAGTCATTTTAAATGAACACTAGGGGGTGCTAAAAACAAGCCCAAACTGCATAGTGTGCCTTTAACCTAAAACTACTTCCGACCTACCATAACTGGAATTTCCACTTTGCCACACTAAGTTCAATAAAACACATTTTAATGGTGAAAGGTAACTTAGCAAGGTATGTGTTTATAACCTTAAAAGGTCAAATTATAGACACAAAATATGTAAACACACACCAACTTATTTAGTGTTTTGATGTGTGTTGTTCATAACTTTGTAACAGATCTTTTATTGAATATAATGAAATTCAATCATCAAGAATATTATAACCAGGAAACTTAAGAAAGACCACCAGCACACTAAAACCAAAACACAAGAAAAGCTGTGTAATTTAAGCTGGTAATGAGTGGTATTGTGTTTAAATAATAGTTAATCATTGCACTGAAACGCACAATAAAAAAGCCAAAATGGAACATTACCACCCAGCCTCTAAGACAACGAGCAGCTAATGGTTAATGAGTGATGACATATTGGATTGGGTACTATCACAAAACGAGGACTAAGTGACCAAACAACCAGTCTGATATGTCTAATCTGACACTAAATATAAAAAGGGGGTTAAAAAGGACTTAAGTCTGGATTCATTCTATAGTCAGTAGTAAAAATAATAGGGAACACTTTTATTCAATTTGATGGTAAAGATACCAGATGAGCTCTGTACAAATGATTTCTCAGTGGACACATTTAAATAAATTGTAGAGGCAACAAGATACGTTTGTGGCAAGAAACAAGGAGCTGATCAGATCTGACTTGTCTGGCCCTTTGCTGGATATCACTCTCTTGCACACTTTCCCTACTTTTTCCTGTTTCTCTCCCCTTCAAGCCTGACTGGTGTCTGCATGTCCTCTGCATGCTATACGTCACAGGCCACAAACAAAAGGGATCTGCCAAGAGCTCAGATCACTGCAGGTTAGAAAACAAAGCTGTTTCCTGCCTCTGATGAGAGAGAAGACCAGCCTGACACACACACAGATGCATTTACACCATACCACACTAATGCACTGCAGTAATTAGCATACAAATGATCAAACAGATACACACAAATGGTGTTTCAAGAATTTACATGCTCCCACAGACCTACTTAACATCTCATTCTAAAAATAATGCTCAAAATAGTTCACCTTTGCAAAAATATATGAAACACAAATATATAGATTTTTGTCATTAAGTGGCTAGAACATAACAAAATTAATCTATTATGCATTTTGTGCTGGTCAACAGACACAATGGAACCTAAATTATTAAATATTCATACTAAAAGTCTCTTCTTCATTCAGTTCTAACATCAAACATTATACATAAAAATCAGATCAGGTGACAAATTATTTATACTAAGACCCAATCCTATTATACAAATATATAAAGCTCAGAGGAGAAATGACAGCATAAAAGAGATCAATGAGCAGAGAGAGCAAAAGAAAACAGCAATGCAAAGGAGTGAGGCTGAGAGTGAACAGGTCTTAGCTTGATAAGCTCTGTTCTGACCTATATAATACAGAGAGATGTGCTTTCCAATGACTACTCATAAATTCTGGCACATGTAAGGAAGCAATAAAAAAAAAAGCCTTGCAGAAAAAGAGCACACAATTTTCCCATTTAAAAATATTTTAAATACCGGTACATATAATGGTATAGTCAGTTGGTTTTCTTCTAGAAAATAGAAATGCATGCAAAATATAAAGTTTAAATGGGGGTTCAGCATGCAATCTTGCAATAAATTATGGGCAGAGACCCTGTTGTTCAGATCATACCGAGTCCTGAAAAGAAAAAAGGTCTTGGTGGTGGTGAGCAACCACAGCCTCTAAGTGATGGTTGAATCATCCAGGAGGTCTTTTACTGCCCAGCTCAAGAAAACTATTATCCCACACCAACACAAATCACATCTTAAATACCTTTAAAACAACCATTTAAATTCACCTACTGAAGCTTAAAATGGTTTTACTGTTAATTAATTCAAGCATCCACTAAATGCAATTACATTTTCAACCGTATCTAAACACTACAACTGTTATCTTAATAACTTTTTAAACAAAAAGCCAACAAAACAAATGAAATCTAGCAGTTTTGCATGTCTGCCATTACAGACTGAATATATTTGCTTGTCTGCTTCTAAGATGGAATGCCTAATAATATACAGGCACAGGAAACTGGTTTGTAGTTTTGGAAGACAAAATGAACCCATCAAAGCACACGTATGGGTAGCAGGACTGAGGACGGTAGATCACTGGATATTGCAGAGCTTTGCTTCTCAGAGTGTAATGTCAAACCGAGTTGATTAATTCAGTAGGTGATGCAGTCACTTCTCTACCCTTTTTCTCCATTATCTGCTGTTGTCAGCTGAATTTAAACCCTTAATTCAAGTCGATACTGAAAAGACCTCAGCCACTAAACACTAGATTAAGATGAACAGCCAGACAGAACTAATATTTGATGTTAGTGTCGTCCTAAGTGAGGTTTTGGTTTGAAATCAAAAAGAAACGGTGCCAAATCTGCATTAGTGAAGTATTTTTCTGTTTGTTTTTGCTACAGATTTATCTAACACTGATTTAGGTTTTAAATAAATGCTGAAGTAAACTACTCCAGGATACAAAATCTGTTTGAGCTACTTAAAATGCACTTAAAAGTAAAACAACAACAACCAGACATGTGAAATAACTACTGTAAATTTATTTCTCGGCACTAATCAAAAATAATAACAACTCAAAATTGGTCTCGTGTTTTAGTTCAAACTGTCAAACAACTAAGTCTTATAACAATTAGTTGAAGCATTCTGTAAGTCACAAGCATTCCCTTCAATTCACCATTAAAAGGGAATTAAATAGTGAACCAGTGCTAGGAAAGGGAAATTACAGGTTTTTAAGAGGACTAAACCACTTCCACTTATAAATAGACTGATATTTTAAGGTAAGCCAGAGGCTAGATTTAGGTTATCTGTGTATTAAAATGTATAAGACTATTGCTAATATTGTTTAGGGTTTAAAATGACTAATCAAAGCATTACACATCCCCTTAATAGTGATAAAACTAACTGGAACATTTCTGCAAAGTCTTCATCGTTTTGGAAAAGATTGCTGCAGAAAGAGACCATCAGAATTATCTTGGCACCTTGCAGCGTGAGGACATTTGATTTCTATTGAGGTGAAAATGGTTCAGCCGTTTATACTCATCTGTGCTTTTACCAAAGTGATCTTTTATCTCAGCCTCTACACCGTCTGAGATGAGTGAATCATTGACCATTACTATGATTGGCCCTAAAGGAATGCCATGCACCACCTTCACTCATCATCACAAATGTATAGTTTTCTGCCTTTGACCATAACCCTTGCAGGGGCATTTTCTTTCTGTCTTTTCATTGAAGGAAGTTAAGTTTTTCAATATGTGCTTGGACAGACATACACCATTAGAGATCAATATAGCCCCAGAGCTGTGATGAGTACTGGATCTAACCTACATAATCATCTGTAATCTCTGACATCAAATCCTGCAGTGGCACATTGGAAGGCTCACAACAAGCTCTCATCAGCTCAGAGCGTTTAATAATCACCGCCACGTTCCTGACACACACACAAACCACTGACCAGGTAAAAACCTGAGTTATGGACTGGAACCATGCAATCAGATAACCATAAGCAATACGGGAGGTACACTGAATTTGCACAAGAGACAGGCTGGCCACACAGAGGACAACAGGATGAATGGTGTCCTTTAAGTGCTACGGATTATCAGATGACCTACCTATGAATTCAATTGTAAGCGAACTGCATGGAAGGTGCAGAAAGCTTTTACAAAAAGGTGTAATCAGAAAAAAAACAGGTCTTATTGTGTTACAAACCTCAAGTTAATATCAAACATATGACATGCATTAGCTACACTAAACAATGGTGGTTCCATATAATAAAATCAACACATGCACACATTCAACCACTCTTTTGCAGAACTCATGTTCTTCACTGAGTAGTATATAGATGCATTAAAATTCAGGTCTGTGAGGCACAACGTATTCTAGATGTTAAGGAAATCTAAGCAGTCATTGCTGGGGTTTTCTGAAGTTGCTTTTCTTTCATGCTGTTACCTTTGCAGTGTTTGATCTTCTCTTTCCTCGTTCTCTTTTGGAATGAAATGTTTGTCTAAATTCCACTATCTCACCTGACAATACTGCATTCATTAGTAATAGCTTCTTTCCCAGCGTGTTGGGAACCTAAGACTTAGTGTGTTTGAACATATGACAAGCCCAGACCTAGGTCTCCTGAAAAACATGTACACTGCCTTCAGGGCTTGTTACAGCAAATATCTGCATGACGTCACACTCAGCTGAGGACAAAGCCCACTGCCTTCTCCCAGACAGAGAGAGGTGGGGGTGGGCTCTGAGAGCAAAGCATGTACTTTGCTGCTGCAATGAGGATATGTACACTCTTGTGTGTATGTGCAAAAGCCTTCTATTTATATGCACGTGAAGCAGCTGCAGGATTCCCATATGCACGTGTGGTATATGAGTGTGGCAGTGTGAGACTGCAGACGTGTGCATAATGTGCGCGTCAAAGCCATCAAGCTTTCAGGACAATGGGAGACACTGTGTTCCAGATAAGAATTTAAAAGAACACAATTAAAGGCAACCAAAATTTTATAATATTGCAAGAAGTGGTAAGTGCCAACATCAGTGCCTGATCACTGCTGATGCAATGCAACTCCCAAGAGCAATCCAAGGGAACAATACACCCACTGCAATGCTATTCTCCCCCTGCAGTGACCATCATCACCCCACGAATTAACCAAAGTTATAATCTCACAAATAATAGCACTCATTCTTGGTGATCTTTTTCTTACTTAGCACATGTTATGTGCAACCCCAGGAGAGTGCAAATTTTACAAGAAAAATTAACATTAGCACATGCATTTTTTAAAATATCAGATGCACATGAAACCAGAACGATTAAGACATTGGGATTTCTTTAACTTTTTTCTTTTCCCATCGCTGAATGCATGCAAACACATAAAGAAAGTGAGAAGAAGGCAGACAAAGCAGGGGAACGCCCCCTTTAAACCTACAAGCTACCTACTGTCAGCTCATCAGCTGTCTCAAGATGAATTCCAGACATTGTTTGCGCTCATTCTCATTCTTGAAAAATGACTGTAACCACCTGCATGCATATAGAGCAAGTATTTCACCTGAGGCGTTCAGAATTACTAAATAAATAGCACGAGCTTTTGTCTCATCTCCCTACTGACATACTTAGAGGTTTACACAATGCATGCAAACGATTGAAAAGACAACTAGTCAAATGTGAAGAGTCTGGAGTCACATACCTCACAAAGGATTTGACCCTAGACAGGAAAACACATCCAGGCAGTCGGAACTCTGCGTCTCGGAGTTTGGCCTTTTTGTTATCTCTGTCGCTTTGAGTGCTACGTTGACGCTTTCCAGGTAGCTAACAGCAGAAGATCGAAGTCGAAGCCAGAAGTTAGCCACGTTAGCTCTATATATGATGTGTGAACGATTCAGTCCGTTTCCAGTCTGGTCTTCTCACTCAGCCCTACCACATAGCTGGCTTCTGGTAGACGAAGATAACCTCTTTTCCCTCAATGTGCCTCTTTTTTGTGTGTTCGCAGCTGTTTTCGTGGTATGGACGTTTAAAGTTGCTCCTGTCTCTTTAAGAGTCGTTTCCGGGGTTTACTGACAACTACGTGGTAGGCGGGACTTAGTTGCCAGCTGGGTTCTTACCATTTATACGATTGGCTGATTTTAGCACTCTTATCCAATTAGCAGCCAAAGACTAGTTCCGCTTTAAAACATGCAGATTTATTCAAAAATTCTTCTCTGCGATAGGCTAACGGATTGCTTTAAGCTCCACCCAGTACACGTGCTTTTCTACCCTCCCTGACTTCAGTGGCTGGATGGCTTTTGTGCCGAGCCTCACAAAAATCACTTTATTCTTCACGTTTTTTCAAAAGATAACAAATAGTTGAGCATAATTGATATAAAAACGTTTACTAAACACGTTAAGAGTCACAGTCAATGCAAATAACCCCCCAAATACAACAAGTATGCAATCCCCTTCTTTTCCTCCCATTTGAACTGAATTAGTGAGAGCCATGTTGTCACAGAGCTAAGAATAGATCAGCTACACGTTGTATCCTCATATTGCCCTGCAGCTGCACGGACTCCGCGCCTATCTGCCCACAGAACACTGAGGCCTTATTACTCTGCCTTTTAGAGGAAGCCTGAAAAGATTAAAGGACCTGTGAGCGTGGGGAACGAAATATAGGACACTGCTTGGCAATTTATTCCTCTATTAAAACTCCTCTTGACTGGACAGCTACAGCCTCTATATTCAATTACAAACTTATTATGAAGTTAAGGTTAACTTGAAATAATTGCTATTTCATATAAATTCAAGTTGCTTACAAGGGTTGACCAGGACTCCTACCTTCACTTTTTCCCTATTAGACCACCTCTCATTATCCTGAAAGGTGTATCCTTACATGACTAAAATAATCAGACTTTAAAAATCAACTTCTATTTTTCCACATTTCAAGAAAATACTTGTTAAATGGTTGGGACAAAATCATTAAAAACTTGTATTCAAATTAGATATTCATTCACAAGTTTAGATATTTACATCTGTGTTAGTTTTCCCAGTAACTCTATGTAACATCACATGGATATGAAAAGTATTTATTGTACAGGTTTGTTGCCCATCAAACAGACGTGACATGCTCTTGTGCACATTTCATTTTTTTCTTTTCGACACAATGATCAAATAAAACTAAATAGGTTTAATCAAGCATGTTGAGCTCAGCAGGAAGCAGATGCTTGAGTTGCTTGGGTCTTTTGCGCCCCCTGCTGTTTATTTTAACTTGACTTGAGAACATTGAGCTAATAGAGAGAAAACTGTTGCAAATCAGTGACCAACAAATTGCACCAACATATTTTCAGTGAGTGTAACAAACTGTGAAATGGAGGTTTGTTTAAATATAAAAATGCACTTTCAAATGTTACATAAACAGGAAATGTTCAGAAGTTACTGTTTATTATTAGACCAAGTGAAACACGTGCACTGCCAACATTTAATTTGAGTCATAAAAAAGGGTTAAACATATTTTCCCATTTGACTAACAGTAGGGCGTTCTGTTTGCTGGAACATATTAATCCTTCCCTGAAAAATGTTGTATGAAACCTCATTCAGCACTGGTTTACATCATTTCACTCATGAGTGCTTCACATTTTAAATATCAGAATTTGTAAACCATTCAGTCATTTTTCTTCAAGCCCTCTGTGGATTGCTCCCGCTTCCTCTTCTGTCTCTTTTTCTGTCGCTCCTCTTGTCTAAACTGATGCCTGTCAAAATACAAAAATCAACTTGTAACTTGCAGAAAGCAATTCTGCTTGCAGTGTGCACAGATTAAAAAAAAAAAACAATGCAGCTTAATATTTATGCACGGACACAAGATGCTGTGGACATACAGGAGCTAATTTGTAACAATTAGTAATTCAGTATAGCAACTATAGTTGTTGTGTTTTCACAAACAATAGAACATAAGAGAGAGGGTTGCATATTTCCTACCACTGTGTGTAAACTCACCTGGACTGCCAGCGCCGCCCACTGTTCCACACCCTTCCAAAGGAGGGGAGCCAGTTAGCGTCTGTCTGAGAGCTGTGATCAAAGTTGGCTCCGACTCTGTTTGGAGGAAGTTTCTTCAGCTTCTCTTGCTCCTCTGGCAAATGACACATAACACTGTTATTGATGGACCAATGTGAAGTGCATTACAGAAATCCAGCCAGGTGGCAACAAAGGTGTAGATTACTGTTTCAGAGAGCTGCTCTGAAAAAAATTGTTTTATTTTAGTCAGCTGCCTCAGATAGAAAAAACTCAATCTGACAACCGCTCTGATTTTCTAACTTGAGAGCTGCATCCACTTTGACCCCTAGATTTATCACTGTTGGTCTGATGTACGCACCAGGCAACCAACATCTACATGGGGGGTCTCAGTAGAGCTGACAAAGACCATCACCTCAGATTCCTTCTCCTTGAACTTTAAAAAGTTCAAAGGAAACCCAGGCATTTACGTCATCAAGAAGTGAAAGCAGTGGATTCAGAGAGTAGATCGTACTTTAAGATAATTTCAGGCAAAATGTTGGAAAAGTCCTTGTACTTAGGAGGCCAATAAACCAACGCACAGAACGGTGTGGGAGCTGCCGAGTTCAAACCAAGTTCAAAGCTGCCGTCTGCCTGAGGATGGAGATAGCTGTTTACAGTTAGTCACTAATCATCCTCCCCAACCTGATATCTACGGAGAATTCAATTAGCAGCAATTCTGCGGTAACGGTTCATTAAAAACGCTGGACTATCCGAGACCTGTCCACGTCTCATTTCCAAACAAGTCGTCTAATCCACGAGAGGAGAAGAATTCATCGATGATCAAAGTTTTGTTTGCCATCGATCTGGAATTATTCAAGTTGATTCTGGAAGAAACCGGCAAGTCTTCATTCTTTAGCCGTCATCTGGGGGCTCCAGAACAGAAGCCATAGGTTCAGTAGTTTCACCCTAAATCTGCAGGGACGAGGGCAGCAGGGAGTGTGGGACAGTAACGCCTCATCATGACTATCAATGACAAGTACCAGCCAGGCGTTGACTGGGTCCAGCACATGCAGAGGGGGAAAAAGGACACGAGGCACCATCAGACTGCAGAGAGTGAGGCGTTAAGCCTCACCAGCTGACTGATGAGTTAGACAGAGAGTCCAAACACGGTACAATGAGCAGAAAAGAAAAGTTTGCATCTGGTGAAGTCCAACTTTAACAAATTGTTTGCAGAAAGATAAATATCCAGCAAAGTGTGGCGATCATACACCACTAGAACCCCAAACTGCAGACTAGCTTAGGTTCAAATCAGATTTCAGGGGTATTTATAGGTAGCAACAGTGGTGCAAACCTTTGAATTTTGTTGCATTTGTAAGACAATGTATCACTCTTATAGCAATGCGGTGCAACCTGTAAAACACAATCAGCTTCATACTCTGTTTGAGGAACTCTTGAAGTGATGGGCCGATCTCCTTCTGTGAAGCAGCTCCTGAAGTCCCCTCCAGAGGATCGTCCTGGAGCCAAGGAGGAACGGCACCTACAGCACAGAAGGGTTCATGCTGACGTGGAGAAACAGAGGTGAACTACACTCCTATCTTCTAAATAAATCCCACAAGCTTTGAAATATTCAAAACTATTATTTTGATTTGTAATAATGTGAAACTGTTGCATGACACATTTAACTTTATGACTTTCTGAAAGAAATACAAAGATTTTTATTAAATAAAACTTCATTTCTCTAAACTAAAAGGTAGAATCAGCAGTAAAATCAGTAAACAGATACATCAGGTTCTGTGATATTTTAAAAACTTTAGTTAATAAGTTGCAACTCATTTTCTGTCTAATTCTTTGTATTTCATTAGCTCTAAATAAATTCACATACCTGTATGGACATTTCCACTGGTTGATGAATCCTTTAACAGTAAAAGCAGGTGATTACATTTGTGTAAAAAAACAAATGAAATAAAATACCAGTTATTGACAGCGGTCAGTGTACCTGATACCCTATAAACGTCAGGCCTTGTCCTACTGCAGTCTGTGGCACCTCAGACATCGAATCAACAAAGGCACTTCCTGTCACCCGGGCCGATGCTTCAAACTGAAACTGAGAGCTGGTTCACACACAAACTCATCAACACCAAATAAACAGTGGTGGGGATTATACAGTTAAAATGAGCAGGAGTATAACGTGGTAGGCTGTCACAGCGTTACCTGACAGAAACCTCTGCAGACGAGTCGGTGCCGTTGGGCCTATTGGACAACTCCAGCTCTTCATTACGCTGATATTGATTCAGGAAAAGCCAACAGTGGTTCACAGAGGAAATCTGACATCTAGGTTTGATTCACTTTAGATTTCACACATCTTTCATACGGCTGTGCTCCATGTGTGGTTGTAAACATCAGTTTGAAGAAAACACAATAAACAGTCTCGTGCAAAATTGTAGAGGTTTCCAAACAGGTAATATGGGATTCTAATGAATTGGTATGACTTGTTTGAGCAAGAATTTAAAAAAAAAAACATATATATCTGAGAATTAGCTACTAATTTGGCACCAATCTGCAGCCAACATGGCTAGCTGCGAGTATTGACTTCTTCCTGTTTGTAGAGACTTTGCATGCTTTGAGCGATGTCTCTGGTGGGTATTGGTATCACCACCAACGCTAAAGTTACTAAGCCAATATTGCTGCTTCCAGCATGAATTTTGCAAAACTCAGAAATATTTATGATTACATTATTTTGTGTGTGCAACCAAAACACAACCAAATGATTGCTGTAATTTAATTTCTGAAAGTAATTTAAATGCAGAATAAAGGGATTTTTCATCTTACAATAAAAACAACAGTCAAGGTCACAGTGATGGATACTGCCACTGCATCCTTGGAAAACAAACCTCTAAAAGAGTCTGCAGGACCTCCTGACGGTGCTTTTCCTGGGCCCGGATAAAGTCAGCTTCCTGCATTCACAAACATTAAAAAACAACAACATTTTTCAGGAGTTTTTTGTGTCATCTTTCTGTTTTTCCCTGATTTAGGTAACTCTACACGTGGCTATTTTAGCATAGCAGATAACTCACAATGATGTGATAATGTGCCTAAATGTTACTAAATATTCCAGTTGATTTACGCTCAAAGTAACCTAAGAACAATAAAATAACACAGTAACTAATTTAAATATGCTGGTTGCTGATTGTTTTTTTTTTTTAGATTGCTCCTATAAACTACATATTAAATACATATAAAATATTTCCCATTACCTGTTTAATGTACTCATCCTCCTTTTCCACAAATGACTCCAAAACCTTTGATACTTCAACTTTAAACCTATACATAAATAAACAGCAATGAATGCAAGTAATTACTTATTTTTAATAAACATTTATATAAACTTTAGGCCCACAGGCCACACCTTTCAGCTTCCTCTTCTGTGAAGAGGACTTTGTCTCTCAACTTTTGGTCAGCCTTATTGTCCCACCAGAACTTGTGAGTTTTACTCTTGTGCTCTGGTCTGAATTTAAACACAATTAAAACACATGAGGAGATTTTTATGACCCTCAATATGGGTAATTGTATCAAATGTGTCAAAATACTTCAGTGCTTTCAGAGGGAAAATAAAACTAACAATACAAACTTACGTAGCCATGTGTTCTATTAGGCCTCCATGCATCACAGTCATGTTGTCATCCGTGACATGTATCTGGATTTCAAGTCCACAGCAGTAGCACCAGAACTTCTGTTTGTGCTGAGTGCAATCAAACTTCTCTACTTGGGGTTTTTTCAGTGTTCGACGAGCTTCTTTTACCTGTGATACAACAAGCATAACAAAAACAATTGGTCTATAGGTCAAAATCCTGTTAAATAAAGGAGCCTAATCCAGCTGATGCAATCAATTTGACCTTTAACAGCAAAAGGCTTTGTTAGTGAAGATCTGGAGAGTTTTATTAGATTACACAGATTTAAAAAAATAAACCAACACATTCAGCAACATAAGAAGAAAACTGAAAATAACTGGGAAAAAGTAACTTATAACAGAAAATCATAATCATATAACATGTATATCAAGTATATACGTATAACAAGATGTACATTAATTGTAATCAAATGTTTGTAAACATTTTATACAGTTTAATTCTGACTGTGTGCAGCTAACTAGCATTAGCATTAGGTCGTGTCATGATCAGAAACTAAGACAAATGCAAGCATTAAATAACGGAAATTACATAAAAAAAATACATTTGTGTTTTTTTTTTTTACATACCTTTTCAGTAAATTTGAGAAGAACAACTCTGAGTCTGCTCTGATGACTTTTTCCGAAGATGTGCTTTTTCCCGGAGAAGGTCGTTTGTTTACATATGGCGCAGTAATATGCACCCATTTAGACACCGTGCAATATTTCTACCACGTCAAAAACACATTAATAACCAAAAACTACATAGAACATTTAAAATTTAGTATTTCTTCTTGATTGAGTACTCAAAAGCTATTTATTTAGCGCTTTCTTCTTCGTCTATTTTTCATCTTCTTCACTTTATATTCGGTTTTAGTTGTGCTTTCGCCACCTACCGGCTTTCTTGAGTATTGTCGCGCTACTGCGCATAAAAATCGTTTCTACCACAATAAAATTATTGCATTTTATTTTAAAAATCATATTTGTGTCCACTTTCATAATATGGGTATTCCTCTAACACGGACAACAACACTGGTTGATGCTTTCCGATTGATTACTGTTACTGTACCATTTGGTCAACATTATAAATTTGTATTGTATTGTACTGACGACAGTACATGGCAGCTCTCAGCCTCTTGTGGCCATAAAGTGAAATTACAACAAACATTATTTACAGCGCTTCTAGTTAAAAAAAAAAAACCCTTGAAAAATAAACATGATGTTTGACTTTCACTGTTTTTTTTAAACAATTGCAGTGTTTTAACATATCCTAAGTATAGTTGAATACTGTAATGGTTTAAACTGAGAGAATAAGTGTTCTTTAAGTTACTGTTTATTTTTCAAGTTGTTTTTTTTTTACTAGAAGTTATTTCACCTTATTGCCACAAGAGGACAACAAACTTCCTTATACTGTAGTCAGTGCTAAAATACTGAAAAACTTCTCTGTGGTTGTAAGAAAAGCCTGTTTTGAAGATTGTTGTAAAGTCACTATTTCGCCTCAAGAAGGCAACATCTGGACGAAAGAAAAGTTTGTTTTGAATTTTGTTGTAATGTCACTATTTCGCCACAAGAGGGCAACATCTGATTTTAAGAAAAGCCTATTTTGAAGTTTGTTGTAATGTCACTATTTCGCCACAAGAGGGCAACATCTGATTGTAAGAAAAGCCTTTTTTGAAGTTTGTTGTAATGTCACTATTTCGCCACAAGAGGGCAACCTCTGGACGTAAGAAAAGCTTGTTTTGAATTTTGTTGTAATGTCACTATTTCACCACAAGAGGGCAACCTCTAGATGTCAGAAACACTTAGATTACAGTTTATTGTAATGTCACTATTTCGCCACAAGAGGGCAACATCTGATTGTAAGAAAAGCATAGCTTAACGTTTGTTGTAATGTCACTAAATCACCACAAGAGGGCAACAGCTGTTCAATGAATACAGAAGCCAAAGATTATACAATCACAAGATGTTTCACTGCTTCTGGCATTTGTCCTCACTTTGAACAGCTCAGCTGGCCTTTAACGTGAGCTTCACCTTTGCCCAAAACCAACTTAAAAACAAGATGATAATTTATCGTGTCTAATGTTTGAATAAATCATAATTTGTCTCTAAATATCTACTACTTTATTTAAGATTAAAGATCTTTTCAACTTTGGAGTGATTTTATGTGTACTAAATTGATCATGTGGTGGAATAACATTGGCGTCAATTATTATTATTTTTTAAATTAAATTATTTGATCATTTGTGTTATTTGTACAACAGAACGTGCTGTAAATTTATAATGTTGTAATGTCAGGAAACCGCCACAAGAGGGCGAGTGTGTGTGTCAGCAGAAGCAGAAACCAAAGACCAAGAAGTCACAAGATAGTTCACTGCTTTTTGTAGCACCATCCTTGCTAAATACACATCACTTCCTTAGCTAGTTGTTTTCAAACATTAATGCCTTGATTTATAATGAGCTTTTTATCCTTTTCCGTTTTACTTTCTACTTTTATACAGAGGGAACTTATCCTGACGGCTGTGTGTCAGAAACAGTTCTGAGGACGATTTACAGAAACGAGCACGCCCGGCTGCCGAACTCGTGCGGGAACATCTAGACGGGAGGAACTCGTTCTTTAATTTCCTTCTGCCCCTTTTTTTCCACCTTTTTATCCGAGACAAGAATTGTATATGTTTCAAAAACAAATAACAAAAAATTTAATCACTTTTTGTTTTTTGATTATTGGTTTTCAATTGAAAATGGAAAGAACGAATGATACACGGATTATAACATTAAATCTGCACTTGGGAACTGAAAAAGCTGAAAATTGACACCGGAACGTGTGAACGTGCCATTTTCTGTCGGAGATTTTAAGTGTAACGCAACAACGGAAGTAAACACAAAAGCGGACTGCGTTCTAACGATTTAATCATTTAAACTATTTGTCTGGTAAATAAACAACAATGTCTTCGGTTCAGTGTTTGAGACATTTTGTCAACGAGCGACTAACCTCAGCGGCAGAAGAGATAATTGCTGTTTTTGAAAAAACTATCGTTGATTATGAGAAAGAAATCAGTCGCCAGCGCAGGCTGCTCACCGTCGTTTATGAACCTCAAATAAAGTTACACAGGGCAGGTATGTAAAGGCCTTGTCTTTCTTTGTAATCTGAAGCATATGGTTATAACATGTATTACATATTAATAGTTAAAATATTTTACTAAGTACAGACTTGTTCTTCCTGTATCTGGACAGTACAACTAATTCCCCAGTCGCCGCATTTACCAGTTTTCCATTAATAATAATAAAGCAAGGGATGATGACCCATATCAGAAATACATGTTTAACATGTTTTTTTCTTTTCATTCACTGCCATATTTATTAAAGTAAAATGTTTTTAAACATAAGTTATATTTATCTATGTCAAGAGCACGTGATACATCACCAGGTATTTTAAAACTTTCTTTAAATCAGATTTAAAACTAAATTTTGGCTTAACAGCAAAGCTTTAGAAAGTATATGTTTGGAAATTAGTAAATGGCTTTAAATCTTTACCCTTTTTTGATCACTTTTCCACTCAGAGATCCCACAACACTACATTGATTTGAAGGAAGATGATACAGAGCTGCAGCACAGTAAACAGGAGCTGGAACAAGTTCAAGAGGAACCAGTGGAAACCCGTTCCAGTCTGGAGGAAGAGCAGCTCGTACTCAAAGAAGAAACTGAAACTTTCTCCCTGACTACTACTTGTGATGAAGGGGACAACAGTGTAGCTCAAACTCTTTACTTGAATCCCACTGAATCTCAGAAGACAGCAGAGGAGGAGCCTTTAGTGTCTGTTAGAAGTTTTAGGAAACCAGAACAAAACACTAATGATCAGCTGGCTTCTAAGTGCTCTCATTTAGCTGAGAGCCAAGATCTCAAAGAAGGAAACAGTGGATATGCAGAGATCAAACTGCAAAATAATCATTGCACAGTAAACGAAGAACATAATCCTTTAATATTAAGGACTTCCATTTATACTCACCCAGGTAAAAAGTGTGAGTTTGTATGTGACACCTGTGGGAAAGCATTTCCGTTTAAGTCCAAACTGACCAGACACCAGAGAATCCACACAGGAATCAAGCCTTACGGTTGTCACATCTGTGGCAAAAGATTCAACCAGACATCAATACTCAAAGTTCATCAAAGGATCCACACAGGCGAGAGGCCTTATTCCTGTGACGTTTGTGGGAAAAGATTCAATCAGAAATCAATTCTGAATTCTCACAAAAGGATCCACTCAATCGAGAGGCCGTATTCCTGCGATGTCTGTGGAAGGAGATTCAATCAGAAATCCAAACTGGAGTCTCATGTCATCTGGCACTCAGGTGAGAACATCGTTCTAATGAAACATAAGTAGGCAGGTCAGGGTGATATTTGGCGAAAATTATTCAACTAAAGATTGCACATACGGAGTCTTAATTAGTGTTATTTTCTAATTTGATATTCCATTGTTGGCTAATATCAGTAAAAGAAAAACATCAATATTGTCAGGAATTCATTCAATTAATTGACTTTATATTGTTATTCTAACAAAAGTCATCGTTAATCCATTCATATCTACTTACAGTCAAGTTTAACTCCTTTATGTCCAGTATAATTTCATACAGTCAGATTCAGTGTATTTGTAAATTAGATACACATTTGTAAAAAAGCTGTCTATTTAAGAAAGCCAACAAGCTGCCCTGAATGTTCCCTTCAGCTCAGTCCTCCAGCCTGAAAGCATAGGATGGTAGGAGACAGTAGAGCAGAAAATCTCCCTTTAATCAAGAAGCTGTCAGCCAGTTGTAGGTGGAGAGAACATGAAAGAGACAAAACACCAGGCTCAGAATACCTGCTAAAGAAAAGACTTAAGAAAGATAAACACAAACTTATTAACAGTAAGAACTGCAAACATATACAGACTAGAGCGAGCAAAGAAAAAAGGAATAGAAGAATCAGACATGTCTCAGCATGGTGGAAAACTGAAAATGTGACATTATCTCCTCTCATAGCTCTTTAATAGAACATTCATAAGAAGAGTGACTGTGTCCATTGTCCCTAGAATGTATTCAGGTTTTTGTCCAGAACAATAGGATAGACTGACATTTGCCACTTTTCTCTTTTTTTAATCTTTTGTCCTGTAAATTGCTTTTGTCTGCTTTTTGGAACTCATTACTTCAGCTATCAAAGCTTGACTCTGTCTCCTCAGTTTTCTATTTGAGTCACGAGGTTATGAAACGATGTGTCCAGTGAGAGGCAAAAGTGGTTTTTGAAGACTCGTTTGTGCAAAAGCTGTGTTTCAAAAAAAGAGTACACAACATTTACAAGTCAACCTACAAACTTTTTATTCTTTTACCAATGTAATTTTTTTTGTGTTTCTTACAGATTTCCCGCATACAGGTTTCTTTAAGGAGGACAATTTTCTCATCGAACAGCAGGTACTTAATTATGATAGAAACCCCAGTTTTGACCAAAATGACTTTGAGTTTGTAGAAATTAAGGAAGAGCAGGAAGAGTTCTGCGCCAGTCAGGACAAGGAACAGCTTGTAGTAAAGCAGGAGACAGATGCATTTATGGCGATGCTTCCGTTTGACAAAGATGACCACAGTGTGGCTCAGACCCTCAACGGAAATCTCTTTGGATCTCAGAGCGCAGCACAAGAAGAGTACATGAACATTATATCAGAGCACAAAGGTGGCAAACAACCAGAGAAGAGACACCACAGAAGCTCTAATGTTTATAATCCAGCTATGTTAAAGACTCACTCCTACATGCATAAAAAGTGCGAGTATAAATGTGATACTTGTGGAAAAGTGTTCAAGTTCAAGTCCAGATTGATAAGACATTTCAGAATCCACACGGGAGTGAGGCCGTTCTGTTGTCACATCTGCGGGAAGAGGTTCAATCAGAAATCAATACTTCAAGTTCATCAGCGAATCCACACAGGCGAGAGACCGTTTTCCTGTGACGTCTGCGGCAAAAGATTCAATCAGAAATCCATACTGAACGTCCACAGAAGAATCCATACAGGTGAGAAGCCATTTTCCTGCAAAATCTGCGGTAAAAGTTTCAATCAGAAGTCAATTCTGGATGGCCATTGCAGAACGCACACGGACGAAAGACCATATCCCTGTGAAATATGTGGGAAAGGTCTGAGAAGTCAGTCTAGCTTGTTGGTTCACATGAAAACACACACAGAGGAGACAGAGTACGTTTCTGAAACATGGGGAAGTTTTCCAACTTAAACATTTCTTCAAAATCAACAGAAGCCATGTAGAAGATATGTAAATATCATTCATGTACATAGTGCAGGATCATGACAGATGAAGCTTCATAACCTGCTGGAAATAGATGCTGCTGTTCATTTCATTTGGAACATGAAAACAAAGCACTTTTCATGCACTGTAGCTGGGTTGTCTAGACATTTCCTGGAAAAGAGGAATCTGAAAAACAAATGCTTTTCATTGCTCAAATATTACTGATAATACTTTTAATATTGCTGTGCATGTAATCAACGTTTTGGTAGTGTTTGTGTGTGTGTGTGTGTGAAGAGAAAAGTGAAGGAAGTTGTTTCCTGCTTCCTTTTTATTTTTCTGGTCGAAACATTTCTATGTCACAAAGGAAGTCTTTGCTGTAATAAATGTCTGCTTTTTCCTCTGTGCTGCAAAGAAAATACTGAACTTTCTTAGAGCAGAAACTTGATTTAATGCTGCTTCCTGTGCAATCCAGGAACCTTGGAAGCTTCTCTTATTGTTAAAACGGGAACCAGTTTTTGCCTCCTGTTAGCAAAATCTATGTGTTGTTGATAAATATAGACCGGGATGTGCATGTGATGTTAAAGTGCACTTATGAATATTTATCTGAATGTAACACTAGCTCTAATGTATCCTATGTAGGTTATATTATGTACATTGTATATGTTGCTGAGAGATGCTGTATTTGGTTTTTCCATCAAAGTGCTTCCAGTTCTGGTTCAGAGCCAGTGCTTCGTTTAGTTCTGGTTTCTGCCAGTCCATAACTCCAGCACCAGCTCTGAAACAGCACATGATCCACTTTGATCCAAAATGTTAGATTAGTAGTTCTAGATTTTACAAGTGTTTTACAGAGATGTAGATTTGCCTTAGAAAGCAGTTATTCTTCTCATTTTGGGGGGTATAAATAGCTATTTATCAACAGAAAGTGTGAAAGGCTGATCAAATTGAAGCATCTTTATAGGAAAACAAAGACCAGAATAGATATTTTTTCTTATAGGAATTAAAAACTTGAGACCTACTTTTAGTTGATCAAAATGCTTTGATCAGTGGTTAAAACTATCTGATGGCTTTGTAAGTTTAATGATCTCAAAATTAGGGACCTCTTTCACAGAAATGTTTACAGCCTGTATTTTTTCCCCCCCTATAATAATGTGTATCACATCCCATCTTTTGAATCTTGTCAGTTTAAATTGCTCATCTTTTTGTTCAATGTGCACTAAAAGAACCACATTAGGTTAACGTACAATTAAATTCTGCTGTCAAAAGTCCTGAAAGCAAAGCCCAAACTAGAAACTAGACTTTAGTTTTGGACCAGTGTTTTCTGTGGAGCAAACACACTATTTTTCATTTGGACTTTGATATCTTTCACAGTTCAGATAGACTGAAGTAAAGGGAAACCACTACACACATAACATATTTCTCTTTAAAGAAGTCATCACCTTTATGGATTTTTCAACACTCTACTTGAGATGAAACACTAGATTAAATCCAGCAGTAAAAATTCAGCTTTCACAGCAGCACAGCTACGATAAAATGACTGAAATTAAAGAATCAAGGTGCTGCTTTGGTCCAGTTTAAGTCAAGACCTCAACCTGTTTGAAAGGCTGATGGAACTTCAATGGAGCTGAGGGTGACCAAAAACATCAGAAAACTGAAGCAATCATGAACTAGAGAACCTAAAATTCTAACAGACTGAAGGATCCTGATAAGGATGCTGCTGCTGCTGAATGGGGTTCTACAAATTGTTGGACTGTGGGATTTTTACGTTTTGTTCCTGTATTCCTCCTTCATTTAAAATAAATTCATTGCTCTATAACTGGGTCTGGTGATCATTCTGTACTTTTTTAGTATTTTTCTCAGTTCTATACCTGATTTGTTCTTCTCATCTATTACTTGTTATAAAGACACCCAGATTTCTCATTCATGGAATAATAATAAAGATTTATTCAATTCAAAATTTTGGTGAATTGTGCACGGAGACTTATTCTGCAAATGCAATTGGTAAATAATAAACAATGGGGTCAATTTAAAAGAAAACTTGGTTGATCAGCCTTTAACTGTTTAGATTATTTCTACAGTAAAAAATTATATGGACTTCATACAAATATAAATGTTCTGTTCTTAAAAAGAAACTCCTCTTTTATGACTAATATCCAAATTATTTATTGTGTATTGTCATGTACATGCCCGGCCGGTAGGTGGCAGTAGAAGCCAACATTTTGTAAACCGCATCTTCCTATGCGGAAGCAAATAGTGGAAACTAAAGTTATTTTTTTATTGATGAAGTTGTTGCATGTCAGTTTTTAAAATGTATCCAGTTCATAGCATGCGCAAATTTGTCTGTGATCGATTAACTGCGGCTGCTCAAGAAATATTGGGAGCTTTTGAAACAAGAGTAGAAAATTACGAGGCAGAAATCGCTCGCCAGCGCAGACTGTTGGATAAGGTGTTCTCACCTGAGATAAAGTTACAACGAACAGGTTGGTCCGCTGCTTCTAAAAGCTGAATGGTTTCAATAGACTCATTATCTGACCAGGTTTCAGCCTTTGTCCGTTCAGGTTGAAACTGTCTTCGCTGGACAGTTTGACAGCTGATCTTTTGGAAGGATAACGAGACCAGAATATATTGTTATTATCTGACCTAGCACATTGTTATGGAGATAAGACAGGTAAAAAGCCACGTTGTTAGCTCACGAATGCTTATTTTGCACATGTTTTTTTGTTTAGTAAAAGAACATGAATCTTATGCGGAAGTTAACTCATCATGAGGCAACAAGTCAAATGTATTTTTTCTGTCAGCACTGAGGGCAGATCACGCTTTCTCAGGCTCTATATTTAGACATAGATTTATGCACTTATATGAAGTATTTGTGTTTATTCAGGACTTTAGTAACACAATCTAACTTTGAAAAAGTTTGAACATTTGAACCCTTTGTATTTAGAGATTATCTAGCTTTATTATAAATCTGTAACACCTTGATTATTACGTCATTTGAATTCATACTTCGGAATTCTGTAAAAAGAGGTATACACTTCCTGGCCCCTATATTAGGTACACCTTGTTATTACATGGTTTGTCTCCCTTTTGCATTCAGAAGTGGCCTAATTCTTTATATAGCTTCAACAAGGTGTTAGAATCCAGTACTTACATGACAGCATCACACAGTTGCTGCAGAACTCCTGTTCCACCACATCTCAAAGGTTCTGGACTGGTTTGAAAGCTGGAGGTCACTGGAGTCCAGTGAACTCATTGTCATGTTCAAGAAATGAGTTTGAGATGATCCTTTGATATCAACAAGGCATTTTTGTTCACCAAACGGCTGCTCTTTGTATATTTTCTTTTTTTTTTGGGGGGCCGTTCAAAGGTAACCCCCCCCCCCCCCCCCCCCCCCCCCCCCCCCCCCCCC
>SSNR01000050.1:2687549-2729723 GCA_006937965.1 Callopanchax toddi | reverse complement strand
CCCCCCCCCCCCCCCCCCCCCCCCCCTCCCAGATGGTTGTGGGTGAAAATCCCACTACATCAGCAGGTTGTGAAATACTCAGCTCATCTGACAGCAACAACCACACAGTCTCCATCCTGATCCTCAGTTTGAACTTCAGCCAGCTGTCTTCACCATGTCTAGATGCCTAAATGCAGAGTTCCTGCCATGTGATTGGCTGATTAGCTATTTGTCTTAATAAGCAATTAAATAGGCACACCTAATAAAATGGCCAGTGAATGTATTTAGTCACCACCAATTTATATCCTTGGTAAACTACTGATGTGCATTACATTTTATTATATTAACTATTGGATATCAGACACCTTCATTTTCTTGTCCTTGTTCTTCTCTTTAGAAACACCTCTCGGTGAACAGAACCAGCACAGCAACAGTGAGACCGGGTCCAGACTTGTACCAGAAACTATAAAGATTAAAGATGAAGATGAGGAAATGTGCATCAGTGAGGATCGATCGCTGCATCCACAGCAGCAGGAAGCCAGCGTCTCTAAGTTGACTTCAGTTTGTGACCCAAACGTCTCCAGTAATCAACCTCAGCCTTTAGACCCAGACCAGCAGAGCTCAGTGAATACAAGTCCTTCATCTAACACGTCAAATAAAGATGGAGAATCAGGACTTAACAGGGAGACATCGACAGCTCACAGCGAGAAGCCTGGAAACGTATGTGAAGGTGAAAATCAGCACTTAACTGATAATGGAGATGCTTCAACAGCTGGACGTGTTGATTCATCTCCAAATGAGGAAGAGAAGAGCTCTGCAGTAAGTCAGGAGGAAATATCAGGTGAAAACACACGTTGTGCTGAAGGCTCTGATGAAATGAACAATGAAAACACAGCAATACATGAGAGTACTGAGCAGTTTTCAGACAGTAATTATAATGATCCACCAACAAGTGTTATGGAGCCAATACAGGGGGAGGAAAGTGATGAACTAACTCAGCTTGAGAAGCACAGCACTGAGACAATATTAGCTGCAAACGATGAGCAAGAACAAAACACGATGCATACGAGGGAGGATGAAACTTCACCTGGAGACAAAGGAAGTGAGAGGATTCAAGATGAAAGCTCTGATTTAACTGGAACTGTTGAGCCAACTCAATCTGAGAATAGTCAAGATGGAAGACCAGTGTTAGCTGCAAATAGTCCAGAAAACAGCCCAGCTTCAAGCGAAAACGTAGAGAAAAACTCAAACAGGGAAAATGAAGATCTGATCTCTAGAGGTTCAGAGCCAACTCTAAAAGAGAAGAGTGATAAGGAAGCAATGTCAAACCTATGGACTGAGCTGACATCTGAGAAAAGTCAAGACGGAGTTCCAACTTCAGCCAAACAGGATGAGCAAACGCCACACAATGATTTAAACACGCTACTTAGTACAGAACAAACACCTAATGAGGAAAGTAACAAAGAAACTGCAATGTCTTCTAAAAAAGAACTTAAACCTAAAAACAAGCGCAATGACAAGAAGACATCAAATAGAAGTTCTGATCCAATGACAAAGAAGTCCAGAGATAGAAAAGCATCAAGTTCTGACAAAAGGCCACACATGAAACACAATCATAATCAAAGATCAAAGGGTGATACAATACCGACTTCTACATGTCCTGATGACACACTAGATCTGACTTGGGAGCCAAATAATGAAAGTCCAGATGAGACCTCAAATAGAAGACCTGAAGATGAGAAAGCAGCTTTAAGTTTAAAATCAACACAAGATGAGAAACATGATGATGGAGACCCTGCTTCAGCTCGAGACAATGAGTCAACACAGCATGAGGAAGTTAACAGAGAGAATACAGCCGAGAGCATGGAGACGAGGAGCCCTTCTGATGTTATAAACACAACTACAAGTTCTAAACCAACACATAAATCGAGTGGTCGCAGCACAAAGTCAAGGAAAAGCAAAGAGCCAACTTCAAAAAGGGAATCTGGTGCAAGAAGCAAGAAGGCGACATCTCTCAAGAGACTAAATGAGGGTCAAAGTTTAGACTCAGCACAGAGAAAGACACATAAAGATGGACATTCTACATCAACTAATGGAGAAAATGAACTTGAGAAAACCAGCCAAGGCGTTGTGACATTAAATGAAGATGCTGAACAGCCACCTGATGGGAGCAATGAGGGCTCATCGGGCGACGAGAAGAAGGAAAATCCTTTTAAGTGTGACACGTGTGGCAAAGTGATGTCGAATTTCAAGAACTACAAATTTCACATGAAATCCCACACCGTTGAGAAGAAATTTAAATGTGACACCTGCGGGAAAATGTTCAGGGAGAGCTGGGACTTGAATAAACATTTAGTGGTCCACTCGGTCGAGAAGCCTTACAAATGCGACACCTGCGGGAACGGATTCAACCGACGTTACAACCTCGACCTGCACGTTCGGGTCCACACGGGCGAAAAACCCTACATATGCAGCATGTGTGGGAGAAGCTTCAGCTCGTGTGTGAATCTGAAGAAGCACACTAGGATTCACACCGGTGAGAAACCCTACACCTGCAAAGATTGTGGCAAAGAGTTTGCCGATTCCTCCGCTTTCAAAAACCACATGCGAGTGCACACGGGGGAAAAGCCCTTCAAGTGCACCTACTGCAAGAGGAAATTCGCCACCAGGACGACGTTGAAAAGGCACACCAGAACACATACAGGAGAGAAACCGTACAAGTGCACGGTGTGCGATAAAAAGTTTGGTCACAGAACCGATTTGAAGGGTCACATGAGAATGCACACGGGAGAAAAGCCTTATAAATGCAGCACTTGTGGGGATCAGTTCTCTAACTGGTCCAAACTTAACAAACATAAACGTGTTCATGTAAGTGAACCACAAAGTTCTACAGACTAACTGGTTTGTGTTTGATAAAAGGCAACGGTGTGGAATTTACCGCTATGACATTCAGATGTCCTACATATTCAGTTTAATCAATATGAAAAACAAAACTTTTTAAAAGTTTAACATCCAGTTTATACAGGAAAATACTGACTTTATACCAATGATGTTTGTCAGTTTCTGTTTACAGAGAAGTTTGATCAGTGGTTGAATGTAAAAATGCACAAAGTTGCTTCAGATGGGAAATATAAACCCACACATCATGTCTGATCTTTTACCACACGTTTTAATGGTTGTAATTTTAGAATATCAGTGTTTTCTTTCCAGATTGCTCTGGAATTTAAAATCTTTTGTTAACTGTAACAGTATTTAAGTGTTTTGTTACCTGCTCTAATGGTGATAGAATGACAGTCAGTCGATTGTTTTGTAGATCTTTGCCTCCTTTGAGGCCTTTCAGGTATCAAACCTCTGCATGAATGTTTAGAATATCAGGAGTTTTTGCACTTTGCTTGTTTATAGTCGGCTATGAATGTTTTTATAGTTGATCTTTTTTGGGAGCATTTTATTTACAGTTATTTGAAGTGTTGTTTCAGATTGCTCTTTCTTCTTCTTCACTGGCTGGATGCGTTTTATAAATTATAAAAATTTTACTGGGAAATATTTAAGTTAAAATTTTTGACCATAGGTTTTTGTGAATGAATCAACTAGAAAAAACCCTCCTAGTATAGTAACCTAGTATTTGATGCTGAGTTATTCAGACATTCCTCCTCAGGCTCTGTGCACGTTCAGGTTAAAAGGAGCTGTGCTCTTTATCTGACTTTTATTTTACAAATAACCCCAGACTTTGTTCTGAAGGGTTGTTTTTATAGAATATATGAAGGGTGAATAAACATTTTATTAGAAAAAAAAAAAAGCTGAAAACACACCAAAGAGCAATCAATGTTTAGTGATTAAAGTTGGCAGAGCCAAATTACAAAGTTTATTAAAATTGTCTATTTTCTATTGTTTAAATATGATGTAATTTATATAAAAATAAATGCTGACGTTTACAGAACAGTTGTTCTTGAATGTTATTTCATGTTTTTTGTCGTGTTTAAAATAAGAGCTTCTTTTTTCTAACTGCTCCTTTACTTTTTAGGTTGGTTAACTAAGATCTGCCCTGTTTCTTATTTTAGAACATTCGTGTTTTCTTTAAAGTTCCTTTTTTTTTTTGTATTTAATTAGAAACCGTTTGCAGCTTCAGTTTGAGGAAGTTAAACAGTGATCAGATACTTGCTGCTGTGGAGGAAGTCATGAGCAGACCTCAGTTGTGTTAACAGCTCAGATACTGGTGGTGTAAGTCTGAGATACACAAAACTTCTATTTGACGATGACAACATGATAGGAGGTGTTAAATATGCATTTAAATATTTCAAATGTGCAGCAGGTTAGTTTTCTACCAGCCATATTACATCGGATTAAAATAGGATCTCTATTCAAAAATGTAATTTTATGTTTTTGTAAAAACTAGTTTTTTTTTATCCCTTTTCACATCTTCCTGTTGTTTTTTTTTTTTTTAGATAAAAATTAAGTGAAGTGTCCAAAAGAGTTTATTTTCAAAGATTTAAAAATTATTCCATGAAGTTTTATATATTCAGAATCACAACAGCTTTAAATAACTTGTGTTATCCTATGAGTTCATTTCAGTGTCTGTTTAAATGTCAGCAAATTGATTTATAGTTAATAATCTGACCCAAATATTTCCATGAGAATATGGTTCTTATTGATCTTTTATTATGCAACTTCATAATTAAAGCAGAGTGAGAGACTTGTTTAGTATAAATCATGCAGTCTCAATGAAGATGAATTAATAAGGAAAAAACCTGTTTCTGTCTACAAATATGTAAAAAATATATTAAATAAAAATTAGAACAGTACAATTTTAAAAGAATTTAAGTGATTTGACCATTAAGTGCACTTAGAGCTCATTATTAGTAGAGTGGAGGTATTTTGACTACTTGATGTTTGGTTTTTGCACCAGAAGAAACCCAAACCACATGATCTTTCATTAGTACATCAGATTGTAGCTGCAGGTACTAAAAACCATGTTTTTTGTTAAACACCTCTATATGCACACTCTCCACTTCTCATGTCCTTTCTTCTTTTATCCTTCAGTTCTACATTTGTACAAAAACACTACATAGGTTGCACCCAGAGATTATGTACATGTTTTTGTTGAATATACAAAATAATAAAACTGATAAGAGGGGGTTTGTCTTACAGAGAAGGCCCAAAGTGCCAGCCTATCTGAGACCACCCAGCTCTGTGTACTGTATATTTATCGGCCTGTGTTGGGAGAGGTTAATCACTGATTTGTGCTCCCAGAGCTGCAGTGGGTCCTTTGTCATTCTGGACTCTTGAGCAGCTCACAGGTGGGTTCATGAATCATCTAGATTGTGTTTGCTCAGCTGGCTGCAGCCCTCCACTCTTCCCAGTCCAACCACAGTCATGCACCAGATCAATTTCAAGCAGGCAAAGATTTGGAATCACCTGGAATGGCTTGTTTAAGGCTGGTGGAGTTGAAGCGTGAGGAAGAATTAAGCAAAAACACCCAAAATGCAATAATTATCGAATCGGGTGGTGGTGGACACTACAAGCTCCTTCCACAAATCACCCAGCTTCACTCACACACACACACACACACACACACACACACACACACACACACACACACACACACACACACACACACACACACACACAGAGAGAGTTTTATGCAGAGTTTTATAAAAAGTAATGTACTTTCAATGGGACTTTCCCCTTCTATATCATACTTTCCCATAAGTTTATTTATCCAAATAAAAAGATTAAAAGGAGTTCTGTACATTTAGCCAAAATGACATAAAAAGCTTCAATGGATTTGTGCTGAAACCCTGAGCTCAGAAACCATGTCTGTGAAATCCATCATGGTTTTCACAAGCTTTCCCCGGTGATTAGCATTGGCTGGAACGTTGGCATGTTCTTCAAATCAAAACCATTCTGGTTCTGACCCGACACACGCTTGTGCTCTCGGAAAGTGTCTCTGTTACAAACCCTGCAATTTATAAACGTTTATCTCACCACTGTGGCCGAATCAAAGGCCTGGGAAGGAGGGACAAATTAACAGAAAGGTATTTAGCTTTTCTTAGGGACCTCATTTAAAAAGCCACAGTATTCATGAACCAGCACTGCGCTGCTATGTTTTTATAGCTGGATAAACTATAAAGTCACTTTGTAATTTCATGGTTACCAACGTACCAATTTTGGGAGCCCAGTTTTGTTTGGGCTTTGTTTGTTTGCGTTTTTGTGCAAAAATCTATTCATGTTTTTTGAAACTGGGCTTTAATTTTCACAGGATGTGGTTTTTTTTAAACTGTTGCAGTGGTGTGGCAGGTGCATTGAGTCTGCTGGCAGGAAGTTGGACTAAAACCTTTGCTCAGACGTTGGCACAAGTTTTGTATTAATATATGAAACCCTAAGTTTGCACAATGTGTGTAAGTTTGGGTGTTTGGGGGAAGAAAACTTTAACATGAATACGATCGGTTGCAACTCCTTTGAATCCTAGTGTTTTTACTGAATAATTAATAATTACACTGCTGCAATAATCTATAATAAATGCAGTGAGTTTTTTTAAGGTTACTATAAAAAATGAAACAAATGAATCAATTTTCTTTTTAGTGCAACATTTAAGTTCAAGTAATACTCGTTATTCATGCAAACTTTTTAAAATCAAAACAATTTGACGTTGAATTTGAATATTGGCTGGTTTTCTTCTCGTTTTCTGCTAATATTTATTTGTTAGTTTGGGGCTATTGACTAATTGTAAAAAAGAAAGAAAAGAAAAACCTCTGAAGAATCAGGTGTAGAATATAAACATTAAACTTTTTGTTGGACTTTATGATCAATCTGCTGTTTCAACGTAATAAAAACATTTTAAAAGCTCAACAGTTTTATCTGAAAATGATTTTTACACTTTTTTTTATATAGGTTAGCAGAATGTGCTCCTCTGTGAGCCACATCAGGAGAACGTGGGAATAGAAAAATCCATTCATAATTCTTAAAACTCACAATGAACACACACACACTCTGAGACATGTACACATATTCGTCTCAGACCAAACGCATTCTCATTTTCTCACCTTGTCTATTTTATTGCTTGTTGTCAATCATTTAATTTACATGTGTCACAATGAGTGTCACAAGGTCAGGTTTTGTCACAGTTTCCTGCCAGAACTGATACTAGTAGTGAGTCTTTCTGGCCAGCAGGTGGCGCCACATCACTGATGAGAAGCTTAAATTTAAATATGATATTTTATTTAAACTTTGTGAAAATAGAATTTAAAGATGAAACATGGCAAATAACACATTGTGTATGAGAACATCATGCAACTAAAACAGTAAACCTTAGATCTTAAATGTATTCCAAATTTCTGATTTTCAGTTTAAACTCTGGTATTTTCTACATTTTTTTGGCCTGTTTCATCCTGTGGTTCAGCTGCCACCATCAGATAGTGCTAAAGCAGCTGAGGGTCAGAAAAGGTGAATTAGGAGCTCGTAAATCCTCCTGTTGGCTCGCTGACCAAGTGACACCACTTCAAAGAGAATCTCTGTCTTCAAATGAACTTGTTGCCATCACGGACACAAGTTTAGCTTGGCCAGCTGTTTAAGTGTGTGTGTGTGTGTGTTGGGGGTGGGTTTGTTTTTAGATTGGCATCAGTGGGCCACCAACCAGGACAATGACTGACACCTTTTGGTTGAGGTTTCTGTGTGTGTGGGCCAGATCAAACTGTGGTTGGTTACATCCCTTTATGTTCATCTTGTCTCCACAGAAGATCCAGTTTGTGTTTCTATTGTTTTCATTAAAATCCCTTTATTTGGCAGCAGGGATTGCAATAATTGGACTGAATTATGTGACAGATGAACTCAGTTTACTCATTTTGTGTTAGAATAGAAGACAATTGTTGAAATGCTGGTTTAACAAAATAAAACATTTTATAATGCTACTTTGGAAAGTCAGAAAATGTTTTTTCTTTTTTCACATTTCAGAAAACCAAATAAGGTCCTTCTTTTTTTAAAAGAAAAAAACCCTTTAATTTGTGATTCTAAAAAAAGTGGGCCAAGTTTGGCTTGATTTTTTCTACTTTTAAACAAAAAAAAAGTGAAATTTCATCTTTAAAGTAAATTTCGTAACTAAGAACGTCTAATTAATGATTGAAGAAGAAAAGTTATATTTGAAATGGTTTTTTCCACTTTGTGAAATTAATTTGAGTCATTCAGAAAAATGACATTTTATTTTAGAGAGCAAATTTGAAAATGGAAATCTGATCAATCCAAATGCTCTGTAACACTAGAACTGGGAAAACTTAAATACCGGTATATAAACTTTATAGTTTTAGAATGAAACCCTTGTCAAATGTTCAAGATGTATTTTTTATACTATAGTTTTTAGTGAGAGGAGCCTATAAAATGCTCCCCGGCCTGCAGGGTGTTTGAACATTCCAGTAACAGCATCACCCGTCCGTCCGTCCGGTACTCTTTGTTTCAAAGGATCCGTCTCTGTACTAACTTTGATCTTTTCCTCCTTTACCCCCCTCCCCTCATCTCTCCTCTTTTTCTCCATTCCTCTCTCCTTCTTCCCATCTCACATGTTGGTTGTCTTTCCGTGTCAGAGACTAAGCAAACACAGTCGTGTGTGAGTGGCCTCCTCGTTCCTGGGAGAGACGGAGCTCTCAGACGAGTGCAGCTGTCTCTTCATTTGTCGGTCATGTTCAGCATTCTCCAGATATCTTTTTCTGTGTTCTGGTTTGACCTCCTGAAAGCCTTTCTGGAAGCTTTGAAATAGATGATAAATGCTGACATCCTGATTAACTTGTTGAATTCAGTAAGTTTAACGTCTGATCTAAAGACAAATGAGCTGTATGGATGCAACGGGGAGAGGTTTAGAGGGAGAGCGAGGGGAAAAGAGCAGAAACGCTGAAAGTGAAGGAACCTGTTCAGGCCAGTCTCACGGCTAAAACAGATATCATCATGACGCCAGCATGTGTTTTCTTCAGCTGGGCCAAATGAGGTTTACACTCCCCCTTTTCCCCTCCCCTCCTCCGTTCCTCTCCCCTATTTGCAGTCCCCTTGACCTCACTGCTCCACTTCTTCACCTTGCAGGCATGAATCACCAGACGTGTTCACATCTCTATCCATGCCTTTTCTGCTCTTACTCTCAGTCAGCACCTCAATGCTTCAAAATCAATCTATCTTCTTGTTTTTTGTTTTTTTAGTTAAAAAAAATCTGTTTCTTGTTGCATCTGCTGAACATAAACTGTGGAAACAACAGATGGTGTGTAGGCGACTGTGCACATCTGTTTGTGCCCATATGAGCGGATGACAAAAGGAGACTGTATGTCATCGTCAAAAAAAAAATCCCTTCAAAAAAATGTTTTCCTTTCAGCTTTATGGTTCTGTATCCACTGTCATCCAACACCCACAAAACCACTGACACTGGAGTTACTCAACTGTCGAACAATGGCTGCTGAAAGCACACTAATCCATCACGACATTAAAAAAAGAAAAGAAAAATCGAAATGCTGCAGAGGCGCCTGCTGCAGATTCAGCTCTGTCACATAGTGGCCAAAAATCTCTCCTGACAGAAAAGGTCTCAGGAATCATTTGTCAGGAGGCTGCACGAATATTTCTGCAGTATTGCGGCCAAAACAATTACCAATTATGTTTTTTTGTTTGTTTGTTTGGTTGTTTAAAATTGGGAGAATGCACAACAACGTTCATGACTACTTCAATCCATCATGTAAATTTGCCAGTCTTAGTCACAGAATAATTGTCATCTGAAGTTCTTGGCAGGTTTACGATATGAAAGTTTAAGAATAAATCACAAAACACATAAACAAAAAAAAAAGTTACACATTTCTTAATAAACTCTTTTGAAAAGTTATTGTTGCTCAAACCAGAACTTTTATGAAATTCAACAGTAAAATATGAATTTTGAGTAATATTACAAAACTATAGATCAGTAATAAACACAAAGAAAGGTTAACATTAGTGTTTGTTTCTTTCGTTTGCATTAGAAACCTCACCTGCCACAATACCCTCATTGAGATGCTCCACCAGATAAACCAACAAGCTGTTACAGGTACACACAGCCGGGAGCATCATGTGACCTTTGAATTTTTATCTTCACTTTAATACTTGACTGTCAGCAGCCCCAAACACACTCTGGATGTTTGATTTGGGATTTGTGGCTGCAGGTTTATTATTCTTTATTATGTTGTTGTTGTTTTTTCAGTCCAAAAAATATCTGGAAAAATATGACAAACGTTAAAAATTAAATCTTGAAGTTATGATATATTATTTTTGATTAGTTTCTAGAACATTTGCTTAAAGTTGTGTGTCAGCCAACTAAATGATGCACAGACTTTGACTTGAGGCCCAAAAGCAGCTAAAACAACACTGGACCATGTGACCTAATATCTCTGTATTTAAGAGTTAACTCTTTATAGACCATGTTTGATCACTTATGTCTTGATTTTTAGACAAAAGCTCAAACTTATTTTAAAAGTTTACAAAAAAGTTTTGAAACGTGTAAAAAAACGTTAAAAATAATAATAAAAACATTTTTTGTAAAAGAAGGATAATAAAAATGCAGAAAGTGAGAAAAGGGAAATAAGTATTTATTATTATATTAATATTAGTTTAAAATCTTAAAGCTTAAAAAGTAACAAAATAAAATAAAGTAAGAAAAAACGTTGAAATGTTACAAAATAAAAAAAGAGAACAATTAAGTAAATGTGATAAAAATATTTTTTAAAAGAAAGAAAAAAATTATTTTAATTGTCCGCAACACTCAAAGATTGATATTTTAAAATTCGAAGTATTTCAGTGAATGTCTATTATAGGGTTGACTGATTTTTATCTTGAGGATCATTCTTGCTTCTTAAAGTGACGTCATCTTCCAGACCTTTGCCTAAATATCATGAAGGAGAGAGTTAGATTTGTTGTGCTTTTGCTCTATTTAAAGCTGCTATAGAAAATTTGGAAAACAAATTAGCTCAATTTTTTTTTCATGCCTACATTCTAACATAATATAGCTATAAATATATTGTGGCAAAAAAAACAAAACAAAAGAAATTAATAAAGTGGTTGTCACAGAGTTGTCTAAAAACCTCAGCCAATCATACGTTTCAGACCGTAAGCAACTAACGGACGATCCGATTGTCTGTTTCGCTGAAGCGCCTCACTTCCGTATAGATCCTCCATTCATGCGTGCCGGAGCATTTTTCAGCTGAACATCCCGGAAGGGTGAGAAGGAGAGAAACAGCCGGCTGTTAGTGCTTCAATTTTAGGAAAAAATACCAGAGTCCAAAAAAGAAAAACACCTTTTCAGCTAGCAGAAAACAAAAAACGTTTGGACATAGAAAGAGAAAAAACCTGAGTCAACACTGACACAGTGTTTCACCGACTGGTGTTTAGTGCTATCTCGTTAATGTGGCAATGCACTGTCCCATGTCTGGGGGAGCTAGGCGCAGCCTATAGCCGACTGGGGTGAGAGTTCTGAGACATGTTTGTGTAAAATAGCTAGCTTGTTTGAAGACTAACTATAGCAGCTTTAATACGTCTGAAAAACCTTTTTCCCAATGTCTAGCTCCTTACACCCCTATTTCTCAGAGTACTATGAAAACTGCATTAGTAATAGAAATATATCATTAAAAAATTAATGTTCTCTTTTGAACTTTACATGTGCCCTGACATGGTGGATTTGATGCTCTGACCACAGAGATACAAAGTTCTAGATTCCCATTCTGTCTGTGAGCATCAGATTAGTTCATCTGTCAGTGATGTGACGACTCTTCTATCCTACTTTACTTAGAAACAGAATCTGTCCCGCTACAAAGAAAGTGGCAGTCGAGAATGAAAGTTTGTATTAGTTTCTGTCAGAGGCGGTCTGGTGGTTTATACTTTTCAGCACACCTTCAGAGCAACGCAAACCATCAACCACATCTCTCCCATCTCTGGCCTCACTCTGCCTGAGGTTTCCCTTTCAAGTGCCAATGCTAGCACCTTGCAAGCCACAAAACACCCTGACTTGGTAAGTGACAAATTGAGAGGGTTTGGCAGTCTGCTGGTGGTAAAACATGTATGTTTACACAGGCGGATCCCAGACAACCACAGACACACTGGAGACAACCAGGAGAATGGAATGAAGAGAGATGTGCAGGAAGACTGAAGAGGTGAAAGTGGAAATTGGTGTTATTCTTCCAAGACATTAATATGTGAGTGTAAGCAGGTCTAATGCACACATTTCAAATTGCTTGAAGAAAAGAGCTGCTTAAGCTCTGCTTACGTCTGCAACAACATGTTATAATCACTTATTTATTCTATCAGGGTATGCACTGGCCACCTTAGAGGGCTTTCATCATTTATTTGTTGCAAAATTTTAACTAAATAACTGGTGGATGCAAGATGCATGTTTCTCATCACTGATGTTTGTACATTGCAATCAGTTAACGTCTGCTAATGGCCTGCAGGGTCACCTGGATGATGAATATCTGTGATCTGACTGCTGGTCACGCTTTGATTTCAGACACTTGTTGAACAGCTATTAAAAAATAAATTCACATAATGATTTCAAGACAAAATTCCTGCAAATCATTTTCTTCTGCACAAATAAACAAAGGGCTCCGGTTTCCTCCCACAGTCCAAAGACATGACTGTCAGGCCTATTGGGCTGGTAAATTGTCCTTAGGTGTGAGTGGGTGTGTGGTTGTTTGTCTCGTTCGTCTCTGTGTGGCCCTGCGATGGACTGGCGACCTGTCCAGGGTGTCCCCCGCCTCTCGCCCCTTGACCGCTGGAGATAGGCACCAGCTGCCCCGCGACCCTCTGTGGAGGAATAAGCGGCTACAGAAAATGGATGGATGGATGGATGGACAAATAAACAAAGGCATTTGTTTTTAAAGAGAAACTTGCAGGAGCTGGTGTCAAACTTTTGTGATCTCAACAATTATTCCTGCAGATTAAAGGTTTAAATGAGATTTTATCTGTGTTCAACTTTGCACAGCGCAGTAAATGTCAAATAATCCAATTAAGATGAACTTAATAAGAATAGGAATAGAGGAATGAGGAACAAGAGGACACTTTCATTTTCTAATCTATATATTTTTCTACAGCAGCTTTTGTCAAAAACATTGGAGATTTTTGTGGATTCTGTTTCACAATAAAGCCATGCAACTACAAGCCAAAGAAAATTAAATAATGATTCCAACCAACGGAGAGATTTGCTTTGGATCAATATGAATCCACCGTATTTCCATTTGTGAAGGATTAACAGATAAATCACATCAGAAACCAAAGGACAGCAAACTCTTGTTTATCTTTATCTTTCTCCAGGGTACTAAAAGACAAGGTTTTCATTGTCTATAAGAACAAAATGTCCTTTGTGTGTCCTGCTGCTGAGTTCTGTTTCCATAGCCCCGCTGCTCTCCACTCTTTAAATCATACAATATTCCCAAATTACAATGACATGTGCAGGATTAGGTTTCTGCTTTCTCAGACGTTTCTGTCAGAGTGTCTTAAAGTTTTGTCTTGGGTTGGGAAATCCGAGCCCCGCTCCACATTCAGCTCAAAAGATTTACAGAGGACAATGGCTTTCACTAATTTGTGGGTTTAGGATGTCTCATGTAGAGGCTATAAAAAGTCCAGGGGCAGAAACTCACTTTCATTTGATTTCTTGACTTTTCTAACAGCATGCTAAAGTCAAATTAATAAGAAAGCTGGTAGATCTGTTGGAGCAATGTTTTTTAGCTAAATGCTTTTGTATTCTGTTGTTATTTTATCTTATCCACTATTGCTTAAAATGTTAACACCGTAACATTTGTCCAATTTTAAAGTTATTTTGACGGATTTTGTTAACACATTTGAGAATATTTAAATAAAATGTGGGCATTTGAACTGTTATACTGTATCCTGAAAGAGAAAATACAACAAAGAAAAAAAAAACATCCAAATGCAAATGATCCTACAGCCAAAAACAGCTGGACAAGTTCAACATCTTTTCCTGATAGAAGTGTCACTCAGCAAACATCTCATGAGCTGACATGGATTTATGACATCTGCAGCTCACCTCTTCAGCTCTGCAGCTTCCTGTCACTGCTGGTAACATCCAACAACATTCTGAAATATTCACAGGATCAGTTAGACATCAAGGAAGCAGCTTGACAATTAAATGTATTATGAATGCAGACAGTGCAAAAACAGGCTTTAGTTAAAACTTACTTGAAAAAGACTACACATTTCATGTGCTGCAGATGGAAAATAAAGCTCTAAACCAGCAGAAAAAAGAGCAAGGATGTAGTGTAAACCTGTAGATGAAAGGCGTGTTGACTACAAGAATGCTTCTTTAAATTGTTACACAATCAGACAATTGAACAGAAAATTGTATTTTAATGCATCAGCATTTAATTGAATTATTTAAATAAGTGATAGCTTTGAAAATTTGCAATGAGAAGAAATTACAAGACGAGGTTCTGTCTGCATGAGATATTCAAAGATTTTATTATTAGAACAATTCATTAAAAAGATTCATGTTGGAACATCTCTCAAAATTGTAATTAATGTAAAATTCCTATTAAAGTAGGTATAAATCGGAGCAGCTTGATTTTTATGTTAAAAGAAATAAAAAGCAGTTTTTTTAAAGGTTCGTAGGCAGAAAAGCACAAAGTAAAACAAAGAAAAAGTTTAACCCAATAAAAAGATTTATTATCTGATTTTTTATTTATTTGGGGCATGAAATAATGAAAGGTAATAATAATGTAAACACTGCAATATTATGTTAATTTAATATAAATTCATGCTAAGATGATGAACTTTTTACTGAAACGTCCTCATATATTTTTAATTTTTTTCAATATTCTTAAATATGGTCTACCAAGCAGTCGACCTGCGAGTTAAAAGGTTAATATTTTATTTTACTACTTCTATTGAGAAGTTAAAAAGGTTTTAAACATGACTTTTATGTCCAGTATTACCAGTATATCTCTAGGCTGGTCTCCTCCTGATGAGTTGGTGAGGTGGCTTCAGATGGATTATTTTCCCATAATAAAAAATAAAATTAACAAAATATTCAGCTTCAGATGTAGAGAAACATTTTTTACACGTGCAAAATTCAAACATACATCTTCATTTAATAGTGGAGCATCATCAACATAAGGGCATAAACACGACCCACATATCCCATTAAACAAATGTCTTTGGGTAATTTCTTTCTTTGCGTTTAGGAGGGAATTAGGAAAGAACCGAGCCTCATTGAAACAACAAAAAATCAACAAAAATCCTCCAAGATTGGCCAATGATGCTCTAATCTGCCCACCAATCAGAAATTAGCCTGAAATCTTCTCTTTTTAACTTCCAGAGTACTTTTTTAAAATCATTCTAACCAGCAGAGCTATCGCCGAGGTTCATTCAGGTTCTTGTGATTACCTCTGGCGTCATCTGAGCCGCTATCTCCTCTTCTGTGTAGTGAGGCCAAAAATGTGCAGCTCTGAAGGGGGACTAATGGGCCAAATCATGAACGGCCAAGTCGTCTGAGGACAAAATTGGTCTAAGCTGACAGTTTATTCAGGCATCCAACAATTACACCCTCTTACTGAAATAAAAGGCAATGCTTGAAAGTTTCACTTAGATCTTAACACAAAAGAGGAAATGTTAAAAGGCATTCCCACATACAAATAGAGCCATATGGACAGCATTTCACATGAAAGAAAAGAAAATTCTTTAGTACTTTTAAGTATATTTTGACTTTACATGTTCCATGTAAACATAAATGTAGCTTCACTTATTCTAGATTTTTTTTTTAAATTATAATAAAAACTTGTAATAGTGACACCATAAGGTTTCTCTTGAGGTTGGTTACGTCATTAAAAGCTGTTTATTCTGTGAGTTTTAAACTTAATAGTTACAAGTGTCTTTTGGACATTACTCATCTGGTAAAAAGCAAAAAGTGGGTTCTGTATGTGTTTTGTTTGATTGATTACCTCCAAAGTGATGTATTTTAAAGGCACACTATGTAACTTTTTCATCTTTTTAAATCTTTTTTAAAGCCAGTATGTGCTTATATGACCCTTCACAGGATTACTGAAAAGTCACTCAGCCTCATCTGTTGCTTGTGTCCAGGATACCATGTTTGCAACTTCTGAGTCTTCGGACCGGTGCCCTGAAGTCTCACAAAGTCGCGTATCTCACGAGGGTTAGGCTAACCCAATGTGGCTAGCTGTTATGCTAGTGCCAGAGTGTTTTTAGCTCATGATTCCTGCATTTTCTTAAAAACTCCCTGCTTGAACACAGTTATGAAGGCTGAGGAGACAGTTAGGTGTTTCTGAGCAAAGACTAATGCTAATGTTTTTACAACAGTGATATAAAACAGACACTGGGGGGTGCTAAAAACAAGCCAAAACTGCATAGTATATGCCTTTAAAATAGATACACCTATTGAAACTAGCTAAAGTTGGTTTGGAGAATTAGGGATACAAGCTACTCATTAGCATCAGAGCTAATAATAATTCACAGATGATAGATACCCAAAGGCCCATTCCTCTTGCACTCAGAACTCCAATTTTAGTTATTGTTGCTCTTCCTTTTTTTACCAATGACAATCCAAGTGAAGCCTGCTGTTCACATTGAATCTAAATTCTAAATAAAGGGATGATATGTGCTTTATTTGCTTTTTGTCCTGTAAGAACACAGTACAACTGCAGTTTTTCTTTTCTTTCTTCATATCAAAACACACATCTGCTGGAATACACAAAGCATGTGGTTGAAGGCCTAAATGCAACAAAACGCCAAGCTCAGCATAAAGCTTTCATGCTCCTCATTACTTTGGTCAACTGGCAAGTGATAAAAGATTCCACACATTAATTTTAACAGTGTTCAACTCATAGAAAACAAAACAAAAAAAGGAGTAAATGAATAGCAGATGGTCTGGTGTGTAAAACAGAATCAACTCCCAAACATCTGCAGCAAATAAGCTGGAGAGAAATAATAACGGCACGTGTAATTCAAATATAGATGAGAAAAATGTTTGATCAAAGCCTGCTTGTTTTCTCTGCAACCTCAAATAGTCAATTGTATTCTGAGTTTGACATGAAACACCTCCAAATTAATTTAAGAAAGGCCTGCCATATGGCAGCACAAACATGGGAGAGGCTGTCTAGAAAAATAACGACTAATTTAAGTCACATGCGCAAAATTTATTTTATTAAAGAATGTAAAAAACAGTTTTATGATCTGAAACGAGTTCCTGCAGGTTTGTTCACAAGTGCACTCATGATTTAGAGATATTTAAATTAAAAAAATTGATTCCATTGAATCCATTCCAAATTGATTGATATGATTGACCCAAATGTCTGTTTGTGATTAGGCAGAGAGCAAAATCCCCTTTTTGTGAGCCAAAATCATTTTTGGAACCAAATTCAAGCGTCTAAATAATTGAATTCATCAACAGTTTGATTCCAAGTGCACGCTGATCCACGGCAGGAAGAGATTTTCATGGATGAACAACACAGCAGTGTGAGATAATCTCCATCCCAAAGTGATCCCTCTATCTGCAACCAAATCCTGGTAAATGAGACTCAGAGTGAGATGAGTCCAAAGATAGACCGGCAGATTTATCGCACCCCAGATGTGCCTGATTTACAACCATTGTTTAATCTCCAGATTCCAACCACATGAAGGTTTTCTATTTGGAGCCATAATTTATAGGGCCCAGAGAATGCAGGCTTAATGTTTTCTCTCTCTGCAGAGCATGAGCCAGAGAACTGTGACTTACGCCGATAAACAGATGCTTGGGTTAACATTGATCTTATAAACACATGTGCAGAAAGGTTAGTTTGAGTCAAACACAGAAAGCTGTGAACTCTATTGGATCACAGTTTGTTGTTGCACATTAAAGAGGAGAGGAAATGTAATTCCACACACCTAAAGCTTCCACAAATCTTGATTTGAGAGCTGGAAGGAGGCACAGACAAGTAATTACTGTAAACACCATAAAACGTCTCCTTTTTTCTTATTCCCACCCGTCAGCGTCATCAGCAAGTTCTCATTACCAGATCAGCTGAGCTGCAAGTTGCGTTTTTTTTCCTGCGAGCTCGGGTTGCTGTGTTGTGGTGGGAGGGTCAGCGGAGGCGACACAAGCTAACGCTGCTGTTTATTTCCATTCTGTCATGTGTGTGAATCTGATTACAGGTCGCTAAGTCAATATTTAGCTTGTGCCGTCTGCATCGTCGTCAGCAAGTTTATTTTTTGGGGCCCCGCCACATCTGCTGCCAATGTCATGTGCAGTAGCCAGCACACGCCGCTACCAGGAAGGAAAGCAAACAATGAGTCTGCAGTCCTGATGGAGTGAGTCGGAGGAATAGGTGGCGCATGTGAACGCACGATCAGGATCTGAAAGTCAGCTATTTGTGGATGGTGGAGTGGTTTGAGGGACGCCTTAATGGATTTAATGAGGGGTCAGAAAAGTTCATGGCAACACACTCATTTCTCAAGTCAACCTCATTCACATTTTCAGAGCAAAAACACACAACATGCAGTTCAGACTCTCAGAAATGTGCAGGCAGTGGTGCAACAGCAGGGACAATATTTACATTTCATGCATTTTTCATTTGATTCTCTTTCTTTGAGAGTCTTTCACGGAGGCTGCCACTTTAATAGGAGCCAAAAGGAACTCAAGATGGAGGCTTCTTTTCATCTGTCCCTCAGGCTTGAAGGATTTGATATTTAATAAAAAAGGGAGAACAGTGTATTTCTCCCCTTTATGACTTTATTACCTCAGGTTATTCCAGTGAAACGGACCACACACAGTGTCGAGATTTAAAACACCTCTGCTTGTTTTCCTGACCTGCTGTTTGAATTTGAGGGTTTGCAGAATTGTCGACTTTCTTTGCCAGAATGTGCAAGTCAGGACTTCATTAGACTTGAAATTGTTTTTGTACTTGGTGAACAGAGTTGGAAATCTTAGAGTTTGTGCGATTTTACTTTTTTTTGTATGAAGTGTATGTATTTTTGCATATTTTCCTTCTTGTTTTACAGCTAAAAGTTGAATTGCACCACTTGCTTAGGAAATCAAGGGCAAAATGTCTGGGCATAACCTTGGAGACCTGCCATATGAAAGGGGCCTATGCTTCTTTTCATGTCGGCAAGATACATACATAATGCATACTGTACGAAAAGAGCAGCCCCCCACATCCACCCTCCCAGCTCTTTAAATTCACTTTCGTCTGCTAAACATCTGGAATTCATTAGAGGGAGGAGGTTGCAGGGAAATGAACTCTGACAAGAGTCTGTAGATTTAGGTACAACCCCATGCTTTAGGTTCCCTCAGATGTCTCATATAGACTCATATAGACTGTTACTTGTCTGAGTCTGAATTATACTTTATGTGATAACAATCAGAACATTAAAATGCTTTCACAGACCAAAGAAAATACAGGAATGTTGTTGAGGCCTAAGATTTTATGTTCTGTTTGTGCTTTTTAACAATACCATAAAGAAAGAATTATGGTAAGAAAAAATAATACATAATAATCGCGATTCTTTAGTTTTCCCACATAAAAACTCCAGTTTGCACGTAATGACCTCATAGAAAAGGGTCGGTAAAGATCAACTCGTTACCGTAACTCACGAGTTTACAACATCAGCCCCCCGTTAAAAATAATTGTGAACCTCAAAGACTTTTACCCATTAAGTAGTGAGTCAGTGTCTGATCAACATGGTCACCTAGAGCACCTAATATAACTAAATAATGGTGGCGGCAAAGTGTAGCCCTTCCCCATCCACAGGTTGCCTCTCCAAGATGCTCATACAACCTTTGAAGGATTTCACACCTCAGTGATTCCTAGAGAAAAAAAATAAAAACATGACAAACATGGATTGGATAACTGTTAGCTGACTGAAATTAAATCACATAACTTCCAAATATCTTAAAGGGACAAGGGGGAAGATTTTAAATAAAAATAATCATGCATGCTCAGTTTTAAGTGATGAAGCATTTTAAATCAAAAAGAATGAGGCCACAGGTGTTGGTCTTGCAACCGTAGGGTTGCAGGATTAAATCCACTCTCTCGGCTGGGTTACTTTGTCATTGTGTCCTTGGGCAAGATGCTTTCTCCTCATTGCCTGCTGGTGGTGGTGGTCAGAGGACTGGTGGCGCCTCTGTGTCTGGTCGCTTTGCCTCTGTAGCTCCATCAACATGTGAATGACTGACTGATGTAAAGCGCTTTGTAGTCCACTGACTTTGAAAAGCGCTGTACAAATGTGAGACATTTATGCCTAATGTAAATAAATAAATATAAAATTATACATTAAAGCAGACAAAACCAAAATATTAAAAAGAAATTAGAAATCTGGAATAAAAGTCACCCCTACTGAGTATTGAATGAAGGAATGAATGAATGATTTATTTGAACATAATAACATAATTTCAGCAAAAATAAAACAACAATAATAATGAGAATAATACTTCAATGAGAAAAAATTAATGAATAGATCTGTTTCTATATATAAACACACACATATACATACATGTACATGTATATATAATTGATATGTTCAAAGGGAGCTGGAAGAAGCATAAGCTTTTTAATTTCCTGCCCCTTTTCCTGTTTTTTTCATAAATAAAAAAGAACAGTGTCCTTATTTACATCAGCTCAACATGTCATTCTCTATAATTGTCTTTGACCAAATGTACACCTTTACATACAGAATATTTGAGCACCCCTTTTCCCATTTACCCACCTACAACCACACACAGCATTAAACATTCACCACTACACCCAATTACAAACATACCCCATTTTCTTTTACACGTGTGTGTATGTACACTTATATATACAAATACTTTAACACCCCCACACCAATCATTGGATCTTGTCCAGTCAGAATCCCTCTTCCTCTCTGTACGTTACTCAGAGTGACCACAAACAAAAAATATAGAAAGCAAATTATTGTACTCAACTGTAGTCGATAAAGGTGTCTTTTGTGTTCAGGGGATGCAAAAAATGTGCTTATTGGACAAAGATAAAACAGGTAGTGGTATAAAATGAGAATAACGAAACACATATTTGTATTTTTGAGCTACGGAAGAAGAATAAAAATCGTTACTCAGGACTCGGAAGAGAGACGCCTGGCTCCGTCAGGTGTTTTCACAAAGAAGTCTTTTTATTGGTGTTCAAATGAAAGACTTAGCTGTCTGGGATTTGAATGACCTTACACACATGTCACGAGTTTGTGCTCCTCATTATTTCTCCTCCTCTCACTCTCACCTGCAGCACATTAGCTTTCATTAGTTTTTGTGTAAGAATTGTTTGAATGTCAAACACTGCAGAACGTTTGTGAACCAGGGTTTAAGCTTTCTAACAAACTTGAGTAAGTATGTTCTGTGTGTGTCTCCTCTTTATGTTACTAATGAAACAGGAACAATTCCTGAGTTTTGAAATCCTTGTTAAAAGAAATGTGCATGTAGGAGCGCCTGAAGCAAATAGTTTCCCAGTAATACATGAGTGGAGGCAGCATGGTGGCCTCTTTATGAACAGAATTACATCTGTTCTTTGTTGGCTTGAGACATTAATTATAACCTTCTGGAGTTAGCTGCATAGCATAGTTGGTGTAAATAATAGAGGCAAAAAGCACTGCTTGCATTAGGTACTGTTACTTTTATGTTCTTTTTTTGTCAAAGTTTATCTTGAGCTTTCATTTATCCTTTGACATTGATATTATTGGAAAGTCATCACTTACAGCTAGTATTGTGACGTATCCTCAACAACCGTCCTTTAGTCTGATGGCAAAAAAATAACTAGTGTTGATTAAATGTCTCATTGAAACTTTTAAAGGAAAGTCTTAGTTTCACAAAGTTTACTGCTGTGTGGAAAACCTGTCTTAGGATCAGGTTCTGGTTCTGAAGGGTAAATTCTGTAAAGTCAGATGGATTCATTTGCTCCAACATACAGATCTAAAGATGTTTTTCTGTTTTCATGAGTTGTAAAACCATGTCAGTCTAAGTGAGGCTCCATAAAAGTAATGAAGACCTTATAATAAAAAAAAAACAACTTAAATACTCAAAAAATAATGCATCAAAATCAATGCTGTTGTCAATTATTGAGGGTTTTTCCACCTTTGCCAAAATAAAATTCAAGCACTTTCAAGGCGAGTTTTCAATATTTTACCCTACAGAGGTGATGAGTTCCTCAGTAGTACATACTGTATGAAAATAATCATTTCTCTTCATTCTTCCATTGATGTTATTGTCCAATAACCAATCAAGTTTTTAGGTTTCAAGCACTTTAATAAAACATTCAAGCACTTTACAATGAAAGTGCCCTGTTAAAATTCACACATTTTAAAGGTTTCAAACACTTAAAAGAATCATAATTACTGAAATACCCCTGAACAATTCTAGTTTGCGCCTATAAAGAAAATGATTAATACAGTAAGTTTTGCTTTGGTCATTTAAAAATACGTTCATGTTCCAAAATGACATTAAAAGGTCAACTTATTTAAGAAATGCATGTAAATTATGATTAAGACTAAATGTTTTAATGCAGTGAAAGTAGAGAAAATGTGAAAACTGTTTTATATTTTGTGTTTATATCATTTTAAAAAATTTGTATTAATATTCCAAAAATAGCATTGAACTGTTAAAATGATTTAAATGAGCAGCAAGATTAGCGTGATTTCCTCATCAGTGCTGCAGGATCACAAAGCACTGAAGGAAGCCTGGAGCTCGCTGCTTATTTTTGCAGCTTTAATTATCTAAGCACACATTCTGACACTTCGTCTTCATCAGTGTCAAAGTGGATACAGAATTGTGGCAAGTTAACACGTTTGTGCAAAAGCAATTCGTAAAGCAATTTAATGCAATTTAAACTCTTTTGGACAGCCCAATAACTGGGTGGGGCTTTCCTAAATAAGTGTCTGCATCACACCCTCTAACACCATCTGATGTAAAGATGAATTATCTTTCAGAGCGCCACAAGCTTTTTAAGCCAGATGTTTTGTAGAGAAACAACTAACCCTATTTCTTAATGTCTGAAAGAACTTCAAGAATCATTAAAGGTCTGTCTGTTGCATGAAACTGGAGCAAAGATCTAAACAGACCTGTACAGCATAAAGTTAGAGAATAGAGGAATTCTTCAGTTCGTCAGCGATGCCAAAAAATCACTGTGTTCAACATATGTCTCCAGTACATCTCACTGTGAGGCAGTACATTAATGATGTCATCATATTTGGAGGATATGTGATCCCCCCCCCACCCCCATCCCCTAAGAATTGTAAGTTTTTATGTTTGTCTGGACACAATATTAGAGAATCAGTCAATTCAAGTGTGTATTATTGCTATTAATGTTGTTTTTTCTTATGGTGTCACTTTATGAATAAATATGTACTTTTTAAACATTTTTAATGTCACTGCCGATATTCTCCTCATGTGTGCTTTACATTGATTTAGTTGTTGTGGCAACACATCTATCAGAGGGCACCGCAGAGCTCAGACCAAACAAATCAGTCCTTCTATTTCTCCTTTTCTGTATTTGAACTCAAGCCTAATTTGTAGCCAATCACTTCTTAGATGTTCTTTTGGAGTTCTCTGTCCCCAAGCCCAGCTAAGGTAACACCATCTATGTGTTTTACATTAAAAATTGCACAGCCTATCTTCAAAAATGTGTAATATCGCTCAAAATTTGTTCCTGTTGCTGATCACACATAATGTACCACTGCATTCCACAAATTTCCAGTGGATCTGCTTCATTTGCTTAGTTTAGGTATTTATAAGCTAAATGGTCTTAACCTCAACCCTACACATCAACGTGGCCCTGTACATCCTTAGTTTGAACAGGGGAACCAGCAAATTCCAAGAAACCTGGTGTTTAAAAATCTGATGAGAAACCAGGGAGTCGATACAGGGAAGGATGTTGATTGGCGATGATTACTGATACGTGGCATGAGAGGACTATGGAAGACATCTATTGGTGTAACCAGAAGAACAGAGCATGATTCACACAGGAAACAAAGCTCAATACATAATAAAACCAAGAACATTGATAACATGACAGGATGAGGCACAAGTTGGTGTTTTCTGCCCATAAAGTGCATCAACTTCAAGTTTGTTCCTGTTTGTTTGAGAGTACCCAACAGATGATATTTGAAAAATCACTTCGAACAGTCAAATGCTGCCTGTTACACTCTGGTATGAAAATGTATTCAAATAAGAAATGCCTCAACAGGAAACGTCTACGCCAAAAAAATCCATAAAGCTAAAGTTTTAATAGCATTAAAAACATATTTTTTCAACGTTCTCTGCACATTTCCTGCTTCAACACCATTTCTTTGGCTCATAACCTCCAAAAATGACAGAAACAACATCTCCAGGCTGAGAAAACATCGCTCCCCTCAAGTTGTTTAATTAGTTTTGACTTTTATTCCAGCCAGGTTGTAACTTTTTTAAACACCTCTCAGAGTTTGCTTCTGTTTCCAAAAGCAGATGTTGTGAGAAGTTATGAAGCTGTTGTCGGTGTTCAGTAGCTCAGAGGGTAGGAATCTTTGGATTATCCATCTCAGCCCTCAAACAAAGCTGATCGCTATGTAAACAAACTCGCCTCTTTTCACACTTGCTCCATTTATTTGCTTTACTTTTTTGGCCTTGATTGTAAAAATAAATAACTCGAGGACTGCAGATTTTTTTTATTTCTGTTTTTTAGATTTTGACTCAATCATAATTAGTACAAAACGAATCATTTTAGTCTGGTTGTGAGCCAAGGAAAATGCTCATATTTTGATAACAGACTTATTTCCTGTAAGTAAGATTTCTGTTTAGGGCTGAACTCTACTATCAGCCTGCAACTGGCAAAAAACTGGTGGCCTCATTCCGGCACTCTTAACCTCTGCCTCAGTCATCCGTCCAGATGTGGGTTTCCTTGAGCAAATTATTAGCTGTTCATAGTACACACAGGTTCCCTACTAAGTGTTTCCAGCTCAGATTTGGCAGGACACCGAGGAGACATTCCAAAGGAGCAACATCATATTTTCCCTTCAGCGTAGCATAGCAACTAATTACTTATTGAGGGGGGGGGGGGGGGGGGGGGATCAGTGTACCCACTACAATAATGTGTTATGGCTGCTCATTCTTCTGGATTTGAATAAAATAATGTTTTTCATATTGTAACAATTTGGGAAAATAGTGCAAAGTGTCCAAACGAGTGGAAAAAGATGAGAAGAAAAGTGAGTCTGTCCTGTGATTTGTGGTTGTGTGCGTGTGTGTGTGTGTATATGTGTGTGTGTGTGTGTTTTCCATCATAGACTCATTTGATAATAACTCACCCATTTCCATGTTGCACTCCAGCTATTATACATGACAGAGGTCTTTTTAGTGTTCAGTCCCTTTTGAAAACATGAAATCTGTTGTCATATTTACTAAAATATTTGTTACATTTAGGCTTATGTTGCTTTAGATGAGACAAAGTCATTGTAGTCACAAGTAAATCTTAAAGGCACACTAGGCAGTTTTGGCTTGTTTTTTGCACCCCCTGGTGTCTGTCTTATAGCTCATATACTATATGATGTCTGACACTGAATGCATGCAAAGAAATAGGAAACACACAGTAAAGTCTTTTACAGAACCTTAAGCTGAACACTTATAGGCTGCCTTCAGATCAGCTTTGCATCACGACTTGGTGCAACAGCTAATTATCTTAAGCGCAAATCCATTATTAATCAACTTAGCCAGTAGAATTGTGCTGTTTTGCCTACAGAGCACTATTTTTCACAGCTAATCTTTAGCAGCCCCTGATTTTCTGTCACACACACCTTTAAATAAATCTCTCTGAGCCCCCCCCCCTTCTTAAAAAAATGTGTGCACTGGCAGGGAGGGCAGCTGAGAAATGCACCGCTATGGAAATATTTACAGTAAGAGAACATTCACACATGGTGGTTGAGTCTGTCTCTTCTGAACTGATGTCCTTCGAAGGTGGTTCGTCTCCAGAATGAACATAAACACTCAGCTGAAGCTCAAAGGGTGTTAAAACCGAGGTACTCAACACCGCAACACACATACACACACACACACACTGTGCAGCTTCATGAGTACCGGTAGTTCTTTTCACCTCCATCTGTTACTGTGAATTTGGCAGCCAGTTGCGCAGCGTTAAGCTTTTTTACTTTCATATTATATTCTGGCAATACCTTATTTTCACCTGTTAGACAGTGTTTGTTAGGAATAAAATCTGTGAGCCGTGAGCTCCTAATGAATCAAATATCATGCATCATTTGTCACCACTAACTCCACCGTATCAGCATTTGATTCCCAAAGCAAACAGCTCTAATCCTGTGCAAACTTTAAATATCTTTTGAACTACTAAACCTTACTTTATAAGACAGAAATCACACATGGATTGTTTTAATCCATAAAAGCTACAGGTGGGGTTTTTATTACTTACAGATACAGATTATCATGCAGACCTTCTAGAAATTAAGCTTTTAAAACAAATAAACCAAGCATTACTTTTTAAAGTTTTAAAGCAAAATAAATTGTTCTTATTTTACTTTAACCCCCCCAAGCAAGCTGCATATGAAGACATTTAAAAAGTCAGCCTTTCCCCAGAAAAGCTAAACTTCAGATGTTTTCTGCATGAGCCATGCTGTGAAACTTTCAGCATTATTTGTACAATAAAAATAAATACAAATGTAGATTTGAGTAAAACAAAAACTAGAAGACTGAGGATGAAAAAAACTTCTCTTTTGAATGATCAAGTTTGTTTATTCATCATAAATAGTGGTGTTCTTCTTTCTGAGTTCTGCAGGGTCTGAAGGATGCATGATCCTGATTCTTCAGGCTGCATGGCTCATGAAATATGTTTTGGATTCAAACCACTCTGCAGTGGATCAGTAGTGTAATACAGGGTCATTATTGTTATAATTTGCTTTCAGACATAGGGTCACTGCTCGTCAAAAATTTGCTTGAGCTAAACGTAATAAACAAGTTGCCCACTTTCAGGTTTTCACATTTAAACTCACCATAGCTGCTATGTTTCCCCAAGCTGCAGGAAGATTCTCTGTGCAGTCAATCATGTGACTCCTGTCCTGGTTTGCTTTGTGGAGCCCTGGAGCTCTAAGATAGATTTGCATACTCAGGTGCTATTTACATTTAAAATAGTTCAGAGTGCAGCTCGTCTCTGAGGCTGCCAGGATAGCACAACGTTTAATCTGGAGACACCCGATAAATCACAAGGAAGTCTGGGCAACAACCCTGAGTATTTTCATCAAGCAGAAGCCTTGTGACTGGGTGATAATATCTTATTTATACTCCTGTAACAGAAAAAGTCAAATCAGTCGTACATAAGGTTGTTTAATAATTAATAGAAAGCAAGAGATACAACAACATAACCACGTGTTTGTTCCTGAAGGAACCAACGTATCTGTTATAAAGATTCAGCTGCTGTTGAAAATTCATAGCAGGTTTATTTTTCTGTAAACCAGAAATCCAAAATGCACATTTCATGAGTGAAGCCTTAATTTTCCAGTGACTGAGTCATGTATCGTCATTCAGTCTTGATTATGTTTGAACTCTAACAGGGTGTTTTATTTTCTAAACTAAACTTTATGGCTTTGGTTTGTTTGTAGAACCAAATACATTTTAAAAAGAAAAAAAACTTTTCTACAATCAGTATTTTTGAAGGCAAATGAGAAGATATGAGCCATTTTCCGCTGAAGTTGAAAACATTCTTTCATGAGAAAATTGGTCTTTTAAATAAAAGCATTAAGCTCCACAGATTACCTCAAAACTTTCCACAAAAAATTGATTTTTATTTATATTTTAAATCAGGTAAAATCCCATTGAAGATTAAGAACCTCTTTTCAAAGGGAGACCTGAAGTGTAAGGCTTTATTTAGCACTTATCATGATAAAGATCACAAATTGCTGTACAGAACAAATGATAAAGACACATTAAAACTGTTAAATAAATAGGCTATTAAAAGCAGCTTTAAAAATGAGTTTTTAGTGGCTTTTTAAAAAACTTAACCAAATCAATAGGCCACAGACTAAAGGGGAGAGAGTTCCAGAGACCTGAGGCTATGCGCTGTTGCCTTTAGTTTTCAGCCTCATACAAAGGACAACCAGCAGGCCTTGGTTACACGCTCAGTGCTTGATCAGATCCAGGATCTTAAAATACCCTGAAGTGGATAGGGAGCCAGTGGAGCTGGATGAGTAGTGGTGACGTGACAAAACTTTGATTCGATCAGGAGTCTGGCAGCAGTGAAGGGCAGCTTGGGGGTTCAGTATCTTGGGTCAGGGATTGAACCCTGGTCTCCCTCACAGTAGACGGCCTGTCTTTCCCTGCATGGTCGCTCTAAAATAAATTAAAGGAACTTAGTAAAAGTTTCAAATCTGGAAGAAGTTACTCAAGCAATCTTAGAACAGTGTGATCGAAACTTTTTGATGCAAACTGACAAGACTGTTAGATAATATCTATAAATTAGAAATAAATGTTTACCGTTATCTGAGCTGAAGACAACTCACAGCGCGCCCATTCTTTTAATCAAAGAAAACCACAAGTTATTTCAGGCTCTGACACAGAAAACAGTGATATGCAGGAGTCTCGATAAACAGACCAGACCACCCTAAAGGATTTCAGCATAATCAGGAGAACAAAGTGTTTCTTGGCATTCTAGCAATCTGTCCAGCCGGAGAACATGTCTTTATTTAGTGTCACGGCTGGACCTGATGATAAGGCTTCTAAATCTAGTGTGTTTGAGCTACTTCAGAGAGACTAAGTTGTCTTCAGTGAATTTCAAAGTTTTTTAGCTTTGAGATCTATTGCCTAAGCTGTTGTAGCCCTGCATTTTTGGATAAATGAACAAATATGGTCAGGACCTTTTCCTGTTTCCTTTTGAGGTATACTAGAAAATCCTTCAGATCCTCTTCACAGTTTTTCTTGTTTTAATTAGAGGTCACTATAGAGATGCACAAGTTGCAGACAATGCCAGATGTTTCCCTTAAGCTCCAACACACAAATATATCAACTGCAACAGCACTGGAAAACGTTTGGACTGTTATCAGATTGATGTTCATGAACATTCATGTCCCTCATCTGAACAAAGTCTTCATATTTGCTGCCTGAGTGACACTGTTGCAAATATAAATCAAACAATTAGGAGAAGATTGAAGGAGGAAACTGTAAAATCTTGCAAAATATAGCTGAGGTGGTCCAGACATCTGATTAGGATGCCTCCTGGACCTGCTCTTTATCATGAAGGTTTTCTGGGCATGACAAACTTGGAGGAGACCCTGATGCAGACCCAGAATTTGTTGGAGGATTATGTATCCTGTCCAACCTGGTAACTCTTTGGGGAATCTCCCTGGATGAGCTGGAGAGTCACTGGGGAGAGGGATGTCTGGGCTTTATTGGATCTGTATGACTCAATCTTGGAAAAGTGGAATTATAGATGAATGCATGTAGATGTGGATTATGTGTTTTACAACTGAACGCAGAGCTGAATAAGATTCTGTTAAATGTCATTGTTTCTGATGTCTGACAGCTGTTCCCTGAGGGGTTTCTTTAACAGTTTCTGTAATTTATTCTGTTTATTCAAGAGGAGTGATATTCCTGTTAAACAGCGGTATTATAGCCACAACACTTGCTCAATATTCTTGGCAAAAGTGATAAATCTGGTTCATCATCAACAAAAAAAGTCGATAACACAATAAGTCCTCTGTGACTCTAATAGTCGAGATTTCTGAGTCAGATTTTTCTCACACTGTTAAAAAGTGAACAATATAAAAAGTTTAAGGGAGGAGACCCTTTATTCTGATTCAAAATGACTTCATAAAACCACTCAGACCTTGAAAGTTTCAAAACTCTTTTTTGAAACATGTTAAGGTCCCTTTTGCATCAGACTAAACAGACGATCCTTTTAGCAGCATCACCCTCTAAAAGGTGCCAACAAGGCTTCATTTCTTATTATCCTAAATCTGCTGTAAAGTCTCATATTTTCTGTGATTACACCACATCTCTAGGGAACAATTATTTCACACAAACTCAGGCAAACCTTTGACAGATTAATCACATTATCATAAAAAGATGCTGATCCTGGGAGGTTTCTTTTAACGTGTCAAACTAATAATATAATCTTTGGACCAGGCTCTGTTTTCTGATGATGCTGAAGAACCCCAGACCACCCGGGTCCTGACTCTCACTTACAGGTGGTAATCTAGAGTTTCAGCTAAAGCTAAAAGTGATTATTGTGTCTTGAAACAAACCTGTCCACACACTAGCATGTCAAATAAAGCTCTGAAGAGGGTGATAATAGCCAGTGATGTAGCAGCGCAGCAGAACCTGAGGCCATAGCCTCCTGGCTGCCCGCCTGGCGCTTGATGTTTAACAAGCTGGTCATTTAAACCCCGCTAATAAAACATGTCCTGCTGGGGATGGACGGGCTCTTCATAAACCCTCACTTCACCATGTTGCATGTTTGTTTCTCTCCTCTCTTGACCAGTGAACAAATAGTTCTTACATCGTGGTATTTTTATCTAAATCACCACAATATGGCTGCTATAAGTCAGGAGTAACATTTTTAATGATATATGTTGATCTGTTCAGAATTAAACTATTTCTTCAAAGTGCATCAAATGTATTTTGATTAACTGGCTTCCCACTGAACTTAACATGTTAAAATGTATTTGACTATTCATGTACCCACAGAGCAGTCTTAGCTGTGGGTGGGTTTGGCATGATGGAGTCCTGATTTGCTACAGAGGCTTTACTTTAATTCAGTGAAGAACGGACTCTAAGATGTTTATTTGCCCTTTCAAAAGCACTTTTCCTTATTTGTTCCTGAAAAAATGGGTTCTGGACAGCAGTGTTTGATATCATGACCTAATGTCAGCTTCTATCTTCTTCTTCTATCAATTTACATCTTCTGTCAAATAAAAATAAAGACCATTTGTTCGGTACACTGATTCTCTGATTTTTGCATTTGTTTTGTTGTGCTGTTAGTAACACAAATACGTATGTTGCGTCTGTAATCTCCAAAAATTGTTTCCCACCGTCATCACTTCTCGATTTAATAATAAAAAGCGTAAAAAAGGTAAACATCAGTTTTTGCACAAATCTTCCTACATTGTCTTTAGTTGGCGTCCAGACCAGATGGACATTGCTTTTGTCGTTTGTATATCCAGTACTCCCTAAAACCTTGTTTTATTGTGCAAAAATGAAAGCAACTCTTGATTTTTCGCCCCCAAACATGCAAACAAGACAAACATGAGAAAAAATAGATGCAATCAAACAAATCTGGCAGAGAAGTGAGAACATTCTGGAGAGGATCTGTGGCCTGCAGGACTCATGGGGGTCGATCTCCCAGAGAGACAAGAAGTCTGGGTCACATCCAGAGTGAGGACGCTCAGTTCCTACAGATCAACGCGTTTGATGATAAAACTATCTAAATGGAGATATTATAAATCAATCAGGTTTATTGATCTATTTATAATTTTTAGCATGTTTGAAATATTGTTGCACATTTTGCAATCAGATCATATCCTTGCATTATTTATGCTTTGAGTTAGTGAAGGAGAAAATAAAGATTCTACCACAGTTGGGATTGGCAGACGAAACTATGTCACTATATTTGTCTGCAGAGACAAGCGGTGAAAGAAACGCTTCATTAATCTCAGACTGATTATCTAGTGGCTCAGAGTAAATTTGATGTGAGATTCCTCTTTAACCAAAATTGCATCTGTGATTAAAGTGAGGCAGGAGGTTGTTGACCAAAAGCCCCCAGGGCTGATGGGAGGAGGGGGAGGGGGAGGGGGGAGGCATTCCTAATATTAGGTTTCCTTTGGTCCAGATGCTAAAGTTTTTCAGTCACTACAGATAAAAGCCTGATATCAGTTTGGAATCAGGTGACAGATTTAGCTTTAGGAGGCTCAGTTTTCATGGCAAAAAAGGCAAAAATGAAAGTGTTCAATAACTGGAATTTAACAGAAGTAACCTTTTATGAAAAAATGGCAGGAAAAAACATTTTTAACACAATGCAAAAAAAGTGGCAAAGTAACAAGAGAGCATCACAGAGACACGAACTTCAAAGTAAAGGACGGATATTTTTGTAATCTGAGCTGCATGAATCACCCATATTTTGTTGCTGTTGAAACCAAGACTCTTGGCACAAAATAATAAAGTATTTATTAGTTTTTTAAAATGTTTTGAACTCATGTGGGTTCTTCTAATAGCTATTGTGTTGCAGCTCAGTCTGACGCCCCCATCTGCTCCTGAACCCCTACCACCATAAAGCTGGGCTGCAGCTGCATCCCCTCCTTCTATCTATCCATCTCGATCACTCAGTCACTCTCTGATGCACACGTTGCCCCCCCCACCCCCCACACACACACCTCTCTGACCATCTGTCCCACACCAGAAGCGAAGGTGTTCTGTTTCCCTCCAAACTTGAGGAAGGCAAGAGATAATTGATCTTATTAGGAAGCAAAGGCGTATTGTTTTTTTAGCTTTTAATTTTTAAAGTATTGATTCTGAGTAAAAGGTTAACACAAATTATATTTTAAAAATTGTTCTTTGTACCTGTCCAGGGTGTCCCCCGCCTCTCGCCCCTTGACCGCTGGAGATAGGCACCAGCTGCCCCGCGACCCTCTGTGGAGGATTAAGCGGCTACAGAAAATGGATGGATGGATGGAAATTGTTCTTTGTAAATATGTTGTCATTTTAACTAGTAGTAAGTTTTGGACCTACTTTCTGCATTTAGGTGTTAATTGGAGCAACTGTTTGAATTCTGGGTTGTTTTGCTGCTGAACAGATGAAGAAGGTTTTTGGATTGTGTTCAGTGTACTAAATGTATTGTCGTGCTGAAATGAGCATGCTTGCACAAATTTTGTCATGTGCTGTGAAGCATGCCTTTATCATGATGTATTTTATCTGATACTAATACAGATTTCACACTCGTCTTTAGAAAAAGATTTCTTATATCTTACAGACAAAAATCATTTTAGTTTTGAGATGTTTTAGTGAATCATTCTTTGATCATTTTTCTGTTGACCTTATTGAATATTTTTTCAAACAATATTTAAACACAGCAATCCTTAGAATTTATTAAAATGCACAAAGGATAAAAAAACAACCTTTTTGCTCCTTTAGTTGATGTTAATTTGAACTGTAGCTCAATTTTTATGTCATTCAGGGACTTTTAAAAGCATAAAATTCCTAAACACATTTGCTCTGGGTGACATGTTTCATCTTGTTTTGCAGAAATCAACACCAAAGTTGTATTGATCCTCTACTAAAATAACCCCCTGAAAGATTATTACTGCAAAAGCCATCATTGCCCTGCAGTGAAAGCAGGATTATGTTGTTTTTTTTTACATGAAAGTGTATGCCTCAGTTTATCTTAGGGATCCCGTATATCTCCTCTGATTAAAATGAAATCTAACCTCTGGTGCATGCCAGCAACCTGCACTGCATCCTCCATCTGTGCGCATCTTTGATGGATGCATGCAGAGGAGATTTCATGGAGGCAGTTTCATGCGGGTGTGCAGCTGTTTGCACACTGAAGTTACAGGTTGAAAGAGTCACAGGGTGCTGGAGGAGAAGCTACAACAGGGGGTACCTTCTTTGTGGAGCTCATAACTAAGAAAAGCAAAGGCTGTGAATGCTTTAAGTCAACTCTTTAAACTTGTCAGAGGTAAAGACCTTGATGCAGGCATTATCACTGCCCCTCTGTCTTCAGGCTTTTGAAAAGTAGTCTCAGATTTCACTTCAGAGCCAACTCTGTCTCTTCTGATCAATGTTTTATAAAACACTAATTTTATAATCTATAAAAAAAGGGTATTTTGGGGTAAAGATCTCCACATTTGACCTGCAGAGTTTCATTCCTGGTGGCTCGTGTCAGAGTTTTACTACAGCTCAGAACAGGCTTTATCAGGAGGTGTTCTCCCAAACATGGAGCTATATGTAATGGTGCCACACTGTCTGCGTGTTACTATATGGGTGTGCACGCTTTGTTTTCCTTGTAATTTACCAACCATCTGAAGTAAAAGGCGTTCTCATGACGGCTCAGATTGTAATCTCAGCATGGCTAAAATGCTGAGGGCATTACTATAAATCGCTCGTGTTTTAACCGCAGATTACGAGATGAATGATACGTGGTGCTTTTCTGAAAGGAGCATTATTTTAATTATTCCACTTCATCATAAATTATATAACAGAGGTAACTTCTTGGACTGTGTTTGTCTTACTGTGTGCTTTTCTTCATTTCTTTTTTCTATGAAAGTTTGATTTGGTTAAAATGTATTCTAAGGCCCTTGGGACTCGTGGATAACAACGCATATCGATTTTATTGTGAAAATCATGTCGAGAATGGTCATGAAGCGAACATGCCAGAAATGTGATTTGATTGGTTTATTTTTATTTTTTGATGATGGGTTCAAATATTTTAAAAGATTTAATGTGATTTTATCCAAAAATTTAATAATTTTAAATAAGAAGTCAAAACATTTTATAATCAAAACCAGGTCTCCATAAATAATACCATGTATAAGTTCAGAAATAATCAGTTTTATTCTAAACAAAAACTGCAAATAGAACTTTAAAAAAAACTTTTAGGTGAGTTCTTTACATAAAAGACCAGCAGCTCCTTTATTTTTAGGAAACTTCTTGCATCTGAAACATCTTCTCACTGAATAAATGTAACTTTTAGAACAACTGATGCAACAACACAGTTTTGTAGTTGAACCTTGTGTTGGTCTTTGTTGTCGTTTCCCCCAAACAGGCCCCTCAACTAATTTGATCCAAGCAGGAGAAAAATGCAGACACACAACCGCCTGTTAAAGCAAAACTAAGAAAAACACATTTACTGTAGCTTTATAGACACAATTCTTTACTTTTATTTTAAATCAGCTCCTGTTACTGAAGTATTTCCCCATAAAAATCCGTTTTTAACAGTATAGACATTAATTGTAGTTAGTTTTTTTTATGAAGGTAAAGCAGAATGATCAAAAAACTTTGGAACAATCTGATTTCCCCGTATTTGTGCTGACGTCAGGAAAAATGTAATAAAACTTTTGTTCGTGGTTTATGTTTGAATTTTCCAGCACCATTACGACGGCGCGTTTATCTTATGTTTTCCCGCTGACCTAAATGTGTACCGTGCCTATCTGCACATCAAAACCAGGCGCTGGAATTGATGCCAGAAGTTCCCTCGCAAATGACTCCCATATGGTTTCAACCAAAACAACTCCCTGGCCCCGGCTGAATTTATACAGCACTGTTGTCGCTTTGTGGACGAACACAGTAGTTTGACCACATGCTTGTTTAAATGTGTTTGTCTTTGAATTAACAAATCTCAACAAAGACATCTTTCACTCTTATTTTTCAAATAAAATGGAATTTGTGTCTGTTTTATGTGTTTTATGTGAAGTCAAACCATCTTTAATTAAACCTTACTCCTATATATGGACCAAATATTGATCTATATGTTCTGCTGAAGCAACTTCTCAGAACCTTCTAATTGACTGAGTTGCTCTAACTTTCTCACGGTCATGTTTTATGCATCAGTGCTCGCTGCCTGTCTGCTTTTGTCATTGATACTGAGCGTGGCCTGCTGTGCTCTGCCTGGAATGGCAAGAGGGCTTGAGTTTCCTTCCAGCACATCCTCAGCTCATTACCCAGAGGGCCGTGCAGCTCATTCCATGGCCTTAACAAGACCTTGGAGGGCCGGAGTTGTTGGCTGGTGGACGGTTGTGAATCGGAGGCTTTGGAGCGACACAATAAGGTAACAACTGTTTTGCACAATGAAATCACTTGACCCTGGTTTTAGTTTGGAGAATTAACAGCACCATCATCAGCAACGTTTCTGAGGTTACAAACTCACTTCTGACCCATGCATTTTTTAAGTCTCTATATATATATGTATTTAATAGATAAAATTACCAGCCTTGGTAAAATTAGGCCATCAAATTGAGTGCTGACAGAAAAGCTGAGAGCGAGACAGCACTGCAGGAATCTTAGACATGACATGGCCTATATGTCATGAGGTGCAGCTGCTCCTGTCAGGTACAGAGAGATGGCCAGTAACGGAAGCAGAAGATGTGTAAATCAGGCTTCGCTCTTCACCAGACTCAACTCAGACTAATGTAGAAATCAGGCCACGTTGACAGAAATCTGTTGGACTCTGACGACTTTTCTCAGAAAGATTTTTTTTGTTGTTGCTTTTATCAACATGCCAAGAAAAACGAAATAAATCCCAGAATTCTGATAAAAATGTTGCTTTATGTAGTAGCAGATTGGTTAATGCTGCTTTCATGATTCCTAACATCTGTAATAAGTTAAATCTGAATCCTAAGTGTTTATTTTCCCTAAAAAAAAAAAATCATTTGGTAAATTGTTTTTTGCAACTGCCAAATTTTCCTGCGTGATTTATTTCGACATCAAAATGGAAATATATTTACATGCTATGTGGAGACTGTTATCTCAAGTTCAAGCTTTTCTTTTTTTCTCTGAAGAGGTTTTTTCTTCTTAAGCCTGGAAAAATCTTTTCTGATAAGACCTGTGAATAGTTTGATATTAAAAATCTGTGAACCAGATGTGTTGAAGTTTTCAAGTTGAGAGAATAGAGTTAAATCTGTAAGCGTGCATTCATCAAATCAAGAACATTTTTCACAATAACCTGTTTTTTGTGTGAGTTTATCGGCTGCATCAGGAGGAAGATCCTTCAGATTACATCGTTATCAGTCTGCATACTTCTATAAAACAAAACAATAATGGTCGCCACATGCCAGATTTGTCACAACATGTTTCAGGTTGAAGGAGTTCCAGTTGTTACATTACAACGCCTCTGGAAAGAACATTACAGATAATATCAACTTCTTTTATTATCATGATTTTATAGGTTGAGCTGCACTGAAAAGTGTTTTTAGACTGGAGCAAATGAGCAAGAAATATAAATCTAGAGGAAAAAATTGGAAAAAATGTGAATAATTTACAATAAAATAACTTTTAAAGTTATTTTTTTTATGAAGGATGAGAAACGATATTAGTGTCGTAAAGCGAAGAACCTCAAATTTTTGAGTTTATGAAGCAAAAAGTAGGAAATCTACGCGATGTGACATGTTACAAAGATTTTATTTTACTCAACAGGTCATATGAAGTTTTTCATCATGTTGGCTCTGAAGTGCCTGAAGGGATCTTTGAGACATTCTTGCCTCAGGCATGGACCAAAATGAAGCTGCCATCTTATTTTTACGGCGATATTTTAATCTCAGATCCGTTTGTAGTCATCAGAGTGCCATGTAGAATCCGAATCAAGACACAGACATGCTTTTAATCCTTGCGCTCTAACTTTGAAGCTCTGAGCTTATCATTAGTGCTCTTGACTGTTCTGAGGAATGTGTCTGCAGGAGAAAGATAAAAGAAATCGGCTGCGGGACAGAAAGGTCTTCAGGCTGACATTATTCAGCCATCTGAGCGGGAGACTTTCAGATAGTTCAATGTTGACTGATAAAAGGAGAACATCAGAGTCTGATTTATCTCCATTCAGGATGGACAGACTGCAGCAGCGAGTCGGGACGAGGAAGGCCAAAAGAAGGAGCAGATTGTTCGGCTGCTGCAGACGGATCAGAGGTCTGCTGTGTGCTGGATGGACCAGTGTGTGTCCTCTGTGTGTGTGTTTGTGCTGTCTATATGTCAGACTGACAGACTCCATACACGGAGACAACTAGAGAGCAGGAAATGGCCGTGATTATGTAAAATGTCCTCTTTCTTCAGTGTCCCCTGTGATGATGGATACTGTAATAGAGAAGGGAGAGGCGACCTTTCAGTTAAGGTCAGAGAATCAGTTTTTCCTTTTTAAAAGATCATTCCTGCATTTCTTTGCTGACTTTTTATTTAATGCATTCAGGACCAACATTAACACACCCTCTGGAGTTAGAACATTGACCCAGTTTCATTTGGTTTGTTGGGAGTTTTGCAGGAATTCAGGGGTCATAAAAGCAGCAAGCTGCTGCACATCCACTGTAACATTCCAACCAGCCCAGAGGATGACCACAGGCTAAAGGTGTGAGGTAACAGAACATGACGGTGCACAAGGTCATAAACCTTTGGCCATAACATCGGGACACACCTGGCCTGTAATGTGGAGAGGCAGGGAGGAATCTCAGTTGCACACCTGGGTTAGAAACATGAGTGCACCAGAAAACCCAACAGCCAAACATCAAAGAGCCAAAACGTCTTTTTTTAAAGTTTAGTGTTTTAAAACCTGTGAACCAAGCTATTCCTATCTTTTAAAAAAATTAGATTTTTTTTTTTTTTACAAAATTCAACATTACAGTCTTTTATTTTCAACTTAATGTTAGATTATATTAGAATATATGGCACTTGACCACTTAGATGGCAACCTTTTAGTTTATTTGAATGTTTTAAAAATGACTAAAATCCCAAATAATCTGTCATTTATTTCGACACTTTTTGAGAAAAACTGAACATGCTCTGCTCCTATCGGAGACCTCGGCTCAGATGTCTCCACACAGTCATGTTAGGAGTCACCCACCGTCCTGCTGAGGAATGAAACCGTTGACTGGTTTATATTTGCCAGTTACTCCTGCAATTTAAGTCAAATACCAACATCGTACAACTCAGTAATGGAGTGAAAGCTTTTCCCTCCTGGATATAAACAGAGGGTCATAGCAGAATAGTAAGAAACATCTCACTACTTTGTTTGCTTTTAATTTTCTCTGTGTATGAACTCTTTTGCAGGCCGTAACACGCCAGCTTTAATTTCCCTTCTGGACTTTGCTTATCCCCTTTATTTCAGAGCACCAGCAGAGCACAGAGCTGCACGTTTACACAGAGCCATAAAGTGTGTCACGGAGAAGTAACCCCCGTCTGAACCGAGTGCAGGAAAAGGGCTGATGGATTACCTGTGGCTGACCTGGGGTGTTAGTTGTGATGAATCTGTCCAAAGCCATCTGGGGCCCCACTGGAGTTACTGCCTGGCTGTTATCGGCTGAAAGCCGACACTGACGGGGGATGTTGTGACAAAACATCAGCGCCGAGGTGTTTCTTGTTTAAGATTTGCACATCAGGATTCCCACTCAAAAGAAGAAAAGAATAAAGCCAGATAATTTATGACTGAGTATAAAAACGTCAAGCACAAATAAAAGTCCTCATGACTTTATCTTATCTGAGATTTTTCTGATTGCTCACCAATTATGTGACTTTATAAAGTGATTTAATGAGAAACTTTGGAAATCCCAGACTGTGACGCACAAGTGAGTGGACAGTTCACATTAAGATTAGACCATCTGTTAGCCAGGGATTTTACAACCCATAGAAAGAATTCTACTTTAGGCAACAGCAATCCGGCTCTGAAAACCTTCAAACTGTTGTTCTGACTTGAGGATGCATTGTTAATTTTCCAGGCAAAGTAAAGGAATTTCTTTAATTGCGTTTAGTAAAGTTGGTGATAATTATTATATCTGAGCCTGCATCTCTAGAGCTAACATCTAAAATACATGAAAGTCCTATTTTTTAATAGAAAATAGATGTTCGGCTCAAGGACTTCAGTAAAGACGCCATCTAACAAGAAAGTTGAGGTCTTTGGCATCTGTCATCACAAATATCTCAAGGTGAAGGTTAGTAGTCTGGATTTTAGGGACTGTATGTAAACAAGATCAACAAGAAAAGAGCACAATTTTAAAACTTTGCATATTTTCCTTCTAAAACTGGGCCCTGTCTTTCCTCAGATTCTGGGTTGGTCACATCACCGTTATCAACAGTAATCCCTTCAGTCAAGAGTTCAGAGAGGATTGTCGTATCTCTGGTGCTACAGTATGTGAGACATATGTTTTGTGTTTAGTCCCTTCAGGCAGCAGCTCTGTCTTATCAGCACAGCAGAACCAGCTGGGAATGTGCTCCTGCACAACTTCAAGGGGACACTGACGAGAAAAGTTCTGACCTTCAAAAAAGAAAATAGAGCTTCAGAGATGTGCTATTACCTTTTAAAATATTCTCAGTTGTTTATTATATAACTTCTTTGTTTTGAATCAATTTCATTTTCACCAAAAATTCATAAAAAGTTAGATGCATCTCAAAAAGACTGAATTCATTTTCCTACTGTTCCTTCTTTTCTGAGTAACCATCTGGTCCTTAATTTGAAGGGGAGGCGATGGATAGATTCTACGACAAAATGGGACACACCAGCAGGCGTGCTGTTTATGGAGTTCAAATATGTTTTATTACTAGTTATCTTGCTTATTACAGAGATTGCTTTTTATGCTAAATGTGATGAAAAATGAAAAATCTCCATCTGTAGATCCAGATAGCTCCACTCTGACCCCCTTCTATAGATAACAACATTAATTCAGACGCACTCCTTGGCATGAACATGCAAAAATAAGTGTTAAGGCAAACAATAGTCTTTGCTTTATTTTGTGATCACTTAAATGTGATTGTTATTATTTGGGTCAAAACTAATAGTAAAGCTGCAAAATATATAAATCTTACAAAAGTATCCTGTCCTCATGACTGCATCCAATCAAATCAAATCAAACTTTATTTATATAGCACCTTTCATGCCCCAGCGAGCAACACAAAGTGCTTGACAGATTAAAATGACCCATACAACCCACATTCCCTCCCTTTCCCACACATAGAACAATTATGACACTCTCCCCTCCCAGTCCACAACCCATTCCCAGGCACACATACACCCACACATACACATAAAAACCACATTAAACACTATGTTGAGCTCAGATGGCTCCAGTAATGAGAAACACGCCATCAAGTGGGCCCTCTGGAGGCAACAATACAAACAAGTTGCTTAACATTCTATCTGAAGTTACATTTAGTGCGCTACAATTCACAACATAGTCTGCGACATAATGATCAAATCTTTTTTGTTGTACCCAGAATTAAATAAGAGGCTGGGAAGTATGCTTTTTGTTTGAAAGCTCCATACGACTGGAATGATCTCCCTTTATTTATCCGCTCTATATCTTCATTCACACTGCTCCGAAGAGCCCTGACTGAACATCTACGAAATATTTGTCTGTGCTACTGATTGTGTCTTTGATTTCACTGCTCATGTATATATATATATATATATATATATATATATATATATATATATGTATATATATATATATATATATATATATATATATATATATATATATATATATATATATATATATATATATATACATACATTTTTTCTTTTTTCCCCTTTCTTTAAGTTATTTACTTACTCACGTTTTTTTTTTAATTTTTTTGTTAATCATATTTGTTGTGGGGTTTGTGCTGGGTGGGGTGGGTTTGAGCATGGTGAGCCGTTGTGTGGGTGTGTTTTGATGCTGTCTTTGATTTTGATCTTTGTTCTGCTGTTACGGAGGACCCCCTCGTAAACGAGATGTTTCATCTCAAGGGGTTAATCCTCCCTATAAACATATGTTGATAGATAAATAAATAAATAAACATTCTAGTTATTTTATATATTCCTGTTTATTAATAGTCAAAAATATATTTCATTAAAGTAGAACACATGTTAATATCTTAGGCCTTTGATTTTAGGAGTGTGGTCTCACTGTGTTATGGATAACTTGAATCAATAATCATATTGTTTAGCCCTATTCAGTAGTAAAACCATAAAGGTGAAAGAATTTCTAAAAATGTTGATATCTTGTCATGTTTTGGGTCTTTGTGTTAGCTTTTGATATTGTTTGTATTTTGATTTGAGTTTATAGCTTTTGGTTACTTAAAGTTCCAGCTCCTCCACCTGGTTTACACCTGTAATCAGCACACCTGTCTCCAGTTGATCATTAACTGTCTCTGTGTATTTAAACTGCTTGTCTCTGACAGTCAATGGTCGGATCCCCTATGTGTCTCTGTTTCCTCATTTTGATACTGAATCCACTTTCTACAAGTCTGCTTTTGGGTCTGTCTACAGTCATCATTTTATTTGCTCCAAAGACATCTAAAGTTAACCAAAATGAAAAGAAATTATGAACAAGAATAGAAAACTAAATTAAATATGGAAAATTGTTGGTTGCAAATGGGCATTAAAGTTCTAATTTAGGTGTTTCAGGTGCCAAATTTGAAATGTTTGATTCGTTTAGGTTAAAAAAAGGAAAGATATCTGTCAACTAATGAAATAAAAGCTATTACATTAAAAAAAAGAGGCAAAAATGTGTTCATCCAACAGTTGACTGTTAATTGTAATTCGAGCCTCCTTTTCTCTGGGAGGAGGGGGGGGGGGGGGG
>SSNR01000050.1:2616037-2687539 GCA_006937965.1 Callopanchax toddi | reverse complement strand
GGGGGGGGGGGGGGGGGGGGGGGGTCCAGCTTCAGTTGTTTTGGAACATCAGTAATCTTTCATGGAGAATTTCTTCTGATTGTAGTCCAGTGCCATCTGGATTGTGGTGAGCTCATTTCCTCCATGTGCTGCGTGGGTGGAGGAAGAGTCGGGGGAGAAAGGGGGTTGAGGGACTGCAGAGGGGGGCGGCGGTCTTGCAGGAGTTAAGTATGACATGCAATTAATCAGCCTGAGCAGCCAACCAGCATCAGTTCACTGCATAAGCAGGAATAGAGGCCCGTCTGTAGTGAACAGCTGCAGGAGGAAGTCGGCCCTTTGCCTTTCTTAGACATGTGGACGGAGGGAGGAGTGATACCGAATTAAGCAGAGAGAGTGAAGGAAGGGGAAAGTGTGTGAGGCTACTTACAGATGGGCTGGAGGAGGGGAGGAGAAGAAGGAAAAAAAATGAAGGTTTTAACAGCCTGCCCACATCTGTTTATTTAGAAAAGAAACCATTGTGTCATTCAGTTATTCTAACAACCTACGCCTGGGCCAATGTTAGTCCCGCAATGACGGCTTTTAAAATACACAGTTTACACTCCTATGAAGTGGCCTCATAACTACGTTGGAGCCTCAGGAACGTGCCAAATGGGGAACATGCTAGGGTTTCAAATTCCATCCCGCACTACTTGACGTCTCTATAGCAGCCTGAATGGAGGTTAGGCTGGGAAAGATAAATGAAAACTTTTATTTTGATTCTTCTTTGTAAAGCTCTTTAATTGACACACTCCTTTGGGAGCCTGCCTAAACACCTCAAGAGGTCTGAAAACTAAATATGGTGATCATTTGTTTAGTTTTGATGTTTATCGCTCATATCAGCTGTTTACTCAAGGTTGTCATGATTTAACGTCAGTGAAATATGTTATTTCATATAGTTTGAGTGTCAAACTATGACTAGGAGAGCTGCCTTCGCTTAAACAAAGTAAATATTTTAAAATTCTGGAAAGACAACCTGAGTTATAAACTCTTTTTGCCAAAGTCTTTGGAAACACGCTTTGAGAGCCATTAAAAAACAGCAGATTTATGTTGTTCTTATATGTTGCAAGGTTAAGTGAAACTCAGCATGAGACTTTAGGGGCCAAAAACAGTGAAAAATGACAGCAAATAAAGAAAAAACATTGGAATGTCCTCTTTTCCTTTAACCCACATTTCATCAGAAAGTCTTGAGACTTCCCAAACTTTTACCTTTTGCACCCATCGTGTACCTGAGAACCTTCACCTGTTTGCTGTGGTTTCTCAGCCAGTGCAGATCAGATCTGTTCTTCACACTGACCTTTAGAAAGAAAAGAGAAGTTATTGAACTTTAGACCACAGTGGAAATAAAAAAAAAAACTTCCATCTGAGGGACTTTTTTCAGTTCCTTTAGAAAGTCCCTTGAAATAAAACTCATCATGACGTCTAACACTTCAAATAAGACTAACTTATTATTTTGCACCAAAGTGTTTCCAATAGCCTCTGCAGTTTAACTGTAATGAATCAAATCAGTCAAAAAATGAGTTGAATTTTGACTTTGACTAAACAATAAACCACACAGTCTTGCTGGGTTTTTAAACACATTGCTGTCACATGTATCCTTCACTTTCTATGAGGAAGATCAGGAATGTTTAGCACCAGTGGTTAAAGCGATTGTGTACTTTTGCTTTGTTGTGTTTTTATATTGTTGAATTCCTCCTCGCCGCACTTTATGCTGGGAAGATTAAGGTCGAGTGTTTGTGTCGGAGGTTGGGGTTTTATGGGTCGGTCCATATGTGTCTGCTGTGATATGAAAGGCCTTCGGGCCTGAATAAACAGCCACTTATAACGGCCCATGGCTGAGCAGCATATGTTGCAACAGCTGGGTATGTGATATGCAGCATGTGCAGGCTGCGTGTGGACTCACACAGGTCTTTTAGGGTAAACATGGTGGAATTTACAAGATCTAATTTCATTAATTAGATCTGTAATATACATACTCCTCCTTGTTTGCTTCTCTAACTTACTAAAGTTTGTCATATCATCCAAAACAGCTTTTAGCCAGGGTTCAGAGGAGTTGGCTAAAATTCTCCCAACACTGTCCCGATGTTCCTATCAGTCTGGGCTTGATTCCATTAATACAATAAAGACTATTCTACCATCTGTGGCTGGAACCTTCATTGTTTGGCCAAAAATTCTGGTTTAGTTATGAGTTTGTTTTGTGTTTCAGTAAGAGAGATTGTGTCTAAAAGACTGAACGCAATAATTGATCTGCACAGGATAGTTTTACAAATCACACAACAAATTGGAAATTTAGATCAGAGAAGTTTGAAATGAATGCATTTTCACAATTTGCTATCTAAGCTCACCATATAGGTGCAGCCGTGAGGTGGAGCAGGTCAAGTTTGGCGACAGCAGGATCAGAAACAGGTGGATTGACAACTCCGAGTCAGCGGAGAGGTCCTACCTCAAGTGGAGGAATGCAAGCGTCTCTGTTCACAAGTGATGGAAGGAATAGCAGGAGATCAACAGGTGGATCAGAGCAGTCTGTTGATTTATCAGTCTGCTCTCCAGTCCTTTCTGGTCATGATCTTTGGGCATTAACCAAAAGAACATTATCACAAATGAATTCGTTTCCCCAGCGTGGCCTGGCTCAACCTTAGAGGCGCGAGGAGCTCGGACATCTGGGAGGGACTCGGAGTGAAACCACTGCTCCTCCATGTTGAGAGGAGCTTTCTGGGAATTTAGTTAAGATGCCTTGACACCCCCCATGGGAGGTGTTTCAGGCACATCCTGCTAGCAGAAAGCCACCTGGTTGACACGGGACATGAATTCTAACTCCAGACTGGCCTGGGAAAGCCTTGAGGTCCAACTGGAAAAGCTGGTGGAGTTGGGGAGAGGACAGTCTGGCTTCACTACTGGGGCTGCTGCCTCGTAATCTTGACCTCGATAAGCGGAGGATGATGAGTAAGAGAACTCAGCTTTCCAGTCAATCACTGCCTCTAAACGGTCCTTACAAACAGCTTATCCTAAAACATGTTTTCCACTTTAGGAGTATTAAAACACCTGATGGAGATAACTATACATGATTTTATTTTCTCATATGTATTTTTTGTTGATCCATTTGATCATCTAGTATAAAATTCAGCAGCAAGACTCCAAGTAATCAAAACAGTCAGAGCTCCTGTTGTATTGTCTCTTTTTATTTAAGACTATCGTTTTAGGGTTTCATTTTTTTACAGCTCCTTGATATAATTCTGATCTGTTAAAGTCTCACACTTTGAGTCAGCAGATGACAGGAAATCAGTTTTCTCAAACTAATTTAACATTTGTTGGCTGTTTTCCAGACGCACCTCCGTGGTTAAATGTCCATTGTTTTTATGTCATATTGAAAATTTTGATTACTTTAAAAAGCAGGTAAAGATTAATTCTATTTATCTAAGGTTTTCTATGACATATGTTGTTTTTAATGTCCTTTCTGCAAACTGTTGTCAGTTTTTATTCTTAAATGTTTCTCTTAGGTTTTAGATTTTGAGAAGAACATTGCATTTTTTTTTTTGTCAACAAAAAAGATGTATGAACTGTGAATTTGTTCAACTTTTACTGGCTTGTAATATTCCATATGAACTATAAAGGAAACATTAATTTATGAATTTGAGGGACTGAATAATCTTATTCTTTATTAAAAGTGTCTTTTCTTCCAAATTTGAGAGGATTTCAGTGCAGTGAGTTGTGATAAAAAGGGTCAGGTGGACTCCTGCCTCTTTGACATGATGGATGACTTTAATCTCACTGATTAAAGGACCCCCCCCCCCCCACACACACACACACACACACACACACACACACACACACACACTCATAACACTTCACTTCACATTTGGTTCATTTAGCAGAATTTTGTAGGCAGGACCTGCCAACTTCTTATAAAGACAACCAAGAACACAACAACAACTTCATCGCCATCTTATGTGATTTGTTTATTGGAAAGTAAAGTTTTTGCATTATCAGGTATTTGTTGATGCTGTTCAGTTCTGCAGAGGTAACTCAAACCTAACTACGTCCGTTAGGCAGAGATTTCCTGGCTTTTGCAGCTTTCTACAGATACTAAAAAGAGACTTCCATGTATTTATGGCTTTCTACCCTTTGCTGCCAAGTATTAAGGTTTTAATCACTTGTGCGTCACTCTGCAGTTTCAAACTGTACAAATCAACGCAAATCCCCCGGAAGAGGATGGATGGAATGGAGGCAAATTAATAGGCAGTCATGAGGAAGGAAATGAATTCTTAATCTTGTTTGGTTGTGTTCCAAATAACTTATCACTGGCCATTATCGTGTCTGTGAAATCCCGAAGAGGAAGCAATTTGAATGGATAATTCCTGCCAACTCATTTCCTGTTCTCGGATATTTCCTTTTTCAGAAGGCCCACTGGCGCTGACCCTCTCTGGTCTGCTGGGATTCACTTCGCTCAGTGAGTGAAGGAATCACCACAAAACAACTTTCTGCATCTTTCACTACAAACAGCTCTGTGTGCAGAACGTAGCTCACATCTGGGAGATAAACCACCTTTTAGTTCAGCTCTTTCTTTAACCAAAGGGATGCTGTCACTACTGCAGATGAAGCCCCGATCCATAGATCCATCTCAGGCTTTGATCTACCATTACTCATTAACAAGACACCAGATACCCAAACTCCTCTGCTCGAGGCAACGACTCACGCCCAACCTGAAGGAGCATTCCACCTTTTGTGGTGGTGAAGGGTCTGATGAGGTCTCCCATGGCAAATGCCTCAGGGGACGGGTCAGACTTGGAGCAGTTCAGATATTTTGATGGAGGAGGACCACATGAAATGGGACACCTCGCCCAGAATAGACCCGGAAAGACTACAGGAAGCCACCTCCATGTACAACCACTAACTATTTTTAGTGTTTTTGCCACATTTAGAAACTATGAGAGGTACGTCAATGACTGTGCTGCATTGCACTTTTTTTTTTTAAATACAGTTATATTTGCTGAGAGATCAGTTCTTTTTTGTTGTTGTTGTTGAATTTAATATTCAATGATTAATGGTTGCTTTTGCTTGATGCTGAGACAAACAGGAAACATCTGCCATCTTTTTGTCTCACCTTTGAAATCAAAATGTGTGTGACCGTGTTTTAGAGCTATTGATCACCCTGACATGACGATTTCTTCTGCAGTGCTGCCTGAAGGCTCAAACAACACTTCCAACAATCCATTCCAGCTTTTAATTTAATACACCGAGATTTCCCCAGACTCTCTGATTTCACAGTGTTCCTTGAAATATGCATTTTGGACATTTTTCCTGTAAAAGTTTGGCACAAAGAGCTTAATCATGGTCCATCTTGGCTTGAAAGACCTGAGATTTTTGTGGATTTTCTTTCTGAAATAAATCATGAACCACTCACCTGCCAACATCTAATATTTTACAGAACAATGTGATGCTTGTGTAACATTTAGACTTCTCTCTCACACATTTTTGTTAACATCATCATTTACTTTAAAAAAAAAAGTGTCCAGCAATGATGCTGCAAATCGACTGTCTGGTGCCTCTGTCTGTGGAATGAAGGTGAATTAATAAACACTATCAAGATTTAAATTTTCGTTTGCGACATGTCTCAACCTTCCTGGATTTAACAGCTTGTCAAAATCAAACATAACATTTTAAAACACTCTTTTTCTCATTAAACTGTAGCAATGGTGTTGCATGAAATATAGATGAGCTTCTTTAAATTTGATTTAATCTAAGTCAAGTGTTTTAAGCATGATGTTAATTGTAATTGATCCAACGTTGAGCTTTTGCTGCAGCACATCTGGTTTGCACATCTGTTCAGACAAAATGAGTGAATTAATCGTGTTGCTCCTTCTGTAAATGTTTAGAATAAAGTACTTTTTTCCTGATTTTGCACCTGATGAGATTTTAAATAAACATTTTAGTTCTCTAAGTGTTTTTCATTGTTTTTATTTATTTTTTTATTAGACACCTGGAGCAAGACTGCTTCATTTAAACCTGTTTAATTAAAACAGAAATTAAAATGCCTCTTTTTACCTCTGTTTTTTTAAATCAAGTTGTACTAAAAGCACTTGAAACAACGAAGGAGGATGTTGGAAGTCTTTTGTCACAACTCCAAAGTGTTTCCATTCCTTGTGCTGCAGGGAAAAGTGGCGAGGAACTCCTGAGGTATTGAGTTCCCTGAATCCATCATTTTGGACGAGTTGGGACCTTGGAATAGCGCCAGCAGCGACTGTGTTAGCCAGCCGTAACTGACATTGAGTGCATTGTTTGCAGCGGGAAGCTCATGGCTGTGGCCTAAAGGTACATTCCTGAGATCAGAATGCTGTTTGAAACACAAACAGCCTTTCTGCCCCCGCTGCTGTCTTCCACTGACTCCCTCATCCACATCAAGCCTCGAGAACTCAACTGCCTCCTCTCACTCGTGTGTCAACATGTGGGCTATCATTTTACTCACACACACATGTTTGTGTCATTCTGATGATGATGTCCAGGAAGATATCTGAGCTATCTAAGCTCTTGTGGAAGGAACGCTGTTAAGTCCAAACTTTCTCAAACACAAACATGTCTCTCTGTTTTACTGACCTTTCCTTTGATCAAATTTAGGTAAAAAAAATGGTAAAAACTCCTATTCAGGGCTGCAACTGAAGATGTAACTTTCCAAATAAGCATCTATTGTGTAAGTTTGATTAAAGTAATGTCACATTCAGCAAAAGTTTCTAAAGATTACTTTGTAATTATGGTGTTCAGATTAAATATGATAATTATTCATGTCTCATCTGGTTCCTGATTGATGTTTTAGCAGAAAATGTTAAATATAAGGTAAAACGTTACTTCACATGCACGTAAAGAATGGCATTCATTATCAAAACAAAATCAATAACATCGGGTTAAAGTTTAACACTTATTATTATCTATAATAATAAATGTTTAAACAAAAACAGCTAAAGCTGTCTGGGATCTGTTCATCTCAAACAGGTTATCGTTTGACAGTGATCTCTAAATGTGAAGGAAGTTAATCGTAATGAGTGATTATAGCGGATGATGTTCAGAAATTGCCTCGTTATTCCTCAATTAACCATCACTCAGCTGTCTGAGGGGGAGTTAATAGGATGTGGATGAATAAATCAGCACACACCATCAGCTCTTTGGGCAGTTCAGGAGTTCACTTTATTATCATATTATCTAAACGTTATGTGGCGGTATAAAAAATGTTACTTTTACTGGGATGTTTAATGAATGGGTAGAAACTTAAATCTCTCTCTTCTGCTGTTTCAGTGCTTTAAAACTGAACTTGTTCAATAAACACATCAAATTTTCTCCAATGGCTTATTAAGTGTTCTTAAGTGGATTTGTGTGGAGTGTGCATAGTTTACCAACATGCAACAAAGCAGGAAGACATTTTCATGGATGCATCAAGTCATCCACTATTAGCAAGTTTCTGCCTCCTTTAAAACATGTCTAAACACTTTATTTTCTTGAAAACAGAACTACGGTATGTTGTAGAATTTATATTGTATTTCGCTTTTGCAGGTTTGCAGTGTTGCACACACACAACGTGCTGCAAATGTTCACCAAAATGTCTTCCATGGACCATCAGAATGTAAACAATTACTTACTAAACATTTAGTTCTTCTTATACACATTACAAGTTGTTCTGAAAAGCTCTGGTAGGTATTTGCAACAACCAAGTTCCAGTGCTAAACTGGAACCCAAGCTCACTTTGCACCAACTCTTGTTGTTTCTGCTGCTGAGAGCTGTAGATTGCAGGTTCTATAGTTGCAGGTTTGAATCCTTTGGTGGCCTTTCTGCGTGGAGCATGTTCTCCAATGCATGGGTTTTCTCATGGGTACCCTGGTTTCCCTCACAGATCGCCTGTTAGGATAATTGTTATACATTGCTTTGGATAAGAGCGTCTTCTAAGTAAAAACATAAACATAAATCTAACTAGCACCAAAACCTGGTGCTGTCCAAGCACCAGCTCTCTGCTGGGTCAGAGAAAAGAACTGTGGGAATGAAAATTAGTGAAAAGAGAGTTCAAAATCATCAACTGTCATTTAAAACTGTATTTCTAAACTAAACTGATGATTTTAAGATATCTGTTAGCAGGAATACCAAGATGAAACCTGTGATCTGTGCAGATAAACTGTCTCCCTGCACTGTGATCATCGACGGAAACTCAGAATAAGACAGAATTCAGAGTTACCAGCATCATCTTTAACTTTTTAAAGAACCAGATCTAACATCACTTGTAGTCTCAAACTGGAACCTCTATGGTGGAAAAACTACTTGGCTCCTATGTAAATGTATTCCCTGATTATGAAATATTATTTATTATGTGAAAATAAAGGATTATAGGTTTCTTCCACAAAGGAGAAAGTGATCCGTAACAAACTGCTCTGATTATAACACCTTTTGTTTACTTTAATAGAATAACAGATCTAAATGCTCTAGAAGTCTTATAACAACAGACAAATCAAAATCCAGATCGTTTTCATTTAATTTCCATAAATCTGACTTCAGGGTGTTGTTTGAATCGGTCCAGTGAGCTCATAAAGGTTTCAGAATAATGTCTCCACATAATTAGGAGCTGCGTTCCCACCACTCGATCTGCTCTCAGGCGCATTCATCTGGAGTGTTTTCTCAAACCTTGTTCTCCTCCCACCCTCAACTCCCGCCCATTATTGCGTATGAACCCTCAACAAGTTGCCAACCAATGAGGCGCACTTCACTAATGTGTGGCGAGAGGGCTGAGGAAAGGAAAGACAAACGCTCAAAGGGTCCAGACTAGAGGACCACTTTGAGTTGTTGTTTCTCCCCTCACGCACTATTTGTTTGCACTCCGGTGCGGACAAGTAGACTGAATGATCCTGCGCACTCCAGCGGAGGACGTCCGGGACTGGTTGGACTTAGATCCGACGACTCGGAGCGCAACAGGGATCCGCTGATCCGACGCGAGTAGACTCGGATGTTATGAGAAACTTTTCTCTACTTTCTTCTTTTTTGGAGAACTTTTTTGGGTGTTTTTCTCAGCTGAGTTCCTGCTTTAGTCATGTACGGATAGCGGATGGTTCGCTCAGGAATTCGGCGCAGATGGATCAGCTCTGACGGGGTTTATGGAGCCGGGATTACACAGCGCTGTGCCAGCCCGCTGAACGCCCACACACACGGGCCTATCACACACCATCTGCCTCGGAATAACTCTCCAGCTTGGGATAAAGAAACCCATGGAAGGGGCGCGCAACTTTCACTGATGACACTGCTCTGAGTTCCGCCGTTTCGTGCAGCCGCAGCGATGGCAAGCTCAGGCGCTTTGGCGCAGACCGTCTGCAGATCATTTTGGCCTCTGGGCTGCGTGCTTCTGATCTTTGGCTACTTCTGCGTGGCATCTCCGCCCCACGGTCGGCGGCTGATATGCTGGCAAGCCATCATGAACTGTCACGCAGAGTCCGAATGCAATTACGCGTACGACCACTACAGCCGCGCGTGTGGCCCGGTTCTGAACGGACAGAAAAAGAAATGCCCGAGCCACTGCATCTCCTCTCTGGTTCAGCTGAATCTGACCAAAAACGGCCCGGCTCTGGAGGACTGCAGCTGCGGCCACGATGCGCTGTGCATAAGCACCAAACGGGCCATCGAGCCGTGCCTGCCCAGGACTACCAGCACGGGCTGCACGGAAGCCCGACTCCAGTGCGAGAGGGACCGGGAATGCAGCTCCGCGATGCAAGACTACTTGCACCACTGTGGGAAACTTTTCAGCGGGGCGACCTGCACCAACGCCTGCCGGAATGTGATCGCCAACATGCGTAAAATCCCCAAAGGCCAGAGGCTGGAAAGCTGCGTTTGTGACGGGACCGAGAGAAACATCTGTGAGTTTGTTAAGAACAGCATGAGAACGCTGTGCTTCGATGATCCGGATCCGGACTATGAGCACAGCGGGTCCGATGATGACGAGGACGGGGATGATCCGGAGCCGTACGTAGACGAGGTGGGCAGCGGAGCCGCTCTCCCTGCAGCCCGCTGCGCTTTGACCCTGCTGCCATCCATTTTGGCTCTCTTGGCCCTCTTTTAATCTCCGGGTTCTTAAAAGTTGCCCCGACTATTGTCCTGAATCAAAGGCAATCTAAACTTTCGTCACTCATTGACCTGATGCTATTGTGCGCCCCACGGACCAAAGGAAACGTGTGTTTTGCGCATTCAGGCCTTAATGAGACGCTTTTTTCCTTAAACAAAAACAGAAATCAAGAGGACTTTACTATGCAAATAAACCCAGAGAGACGTTAATGATCTGCTCGCTCTTCTGCAGATGTTTTGCTTATGAGATAAGCTCAAATGTCTTGTCTCAGTTTCACACACTTGGCTTGTTTTGGTCAGCTAATCAGTATAATCAGCTGTGCACTGCCAGTTTTTGTTCCTTCAAAAGTATTTTTTATATAATGGACACCAGGATATCTGATTGACAAGTATTTAATGTCCGTGGACTTGTAAATAGGAGTTAAAGTGAAACAGTAATTTATTACATGGCTCCTCCTCACATCCAAATCGCCATCATGTATATAAAGACTGAGAATTCCAGCTTTAAAGGGAACTTATTCTGACTGAAGTTTGTGTATATTCACTGTAAATAAATGTCAATATAGTATTTTTTGTCCTCCAGAGAATTCTCTATGTTTTAGGCTATGAGATGATTTAAAGTCTAGATTTTAAAAAAAATGTCTAAATCCACTGTAAAGCTGCCTTAATGACATCCCTTTTACAGAAGGCATAAAAAGGAAACTTGAAGATGAAATCTGTGAGTTGTTTGTTGATTTTTGCCACATCGCTTCGCTGACAGTGTTAAAGCAGATGAAAAGTGAAGACTTTTTATTTTATTTTAATGAGTATGAAATATTTATGACACTTTTTTGTTGCTGAGCTTCAGTAAACAAAGAGGCTTCTTTTGCTTTAATAAGCAGGATAATAAATCTTGGACTGGGTATTATAAGCTCTGACAGTGTGAGCAGAGATCTGTAAAAGTATTTAATGTCATCCCTCTCAGTTGCATCAGTTTGGAAACTTTTTTTTTTACTGGATAAGTTGTTTTTATTTTCCACACACTTAATGACCGCTTTGCAGAACTTATTTGGCTTGACATCACAGCTAAAGGTAAAAAAACAACAACTTTTTTATCATAATGGTTGACAATTGTTGAGTTTTACTCAGCTAATATACTGTATTTCATAAAAATAAAATGCATTTAAAACATAGTTGTGATACATGGTTTTTGAACTGTTATTATAAAGGATTTTTCAAAATAAAAGCCATCTTTAAATATATTTTAAAAAGCAGATATTTGCACTCCTTTTCTCTGTGACTACACCCATTTCTCATGATGTTCCAGTGACCTGCTAAGTCTTGATTTAGTTGCCTCTTGTCAAAAGCAACTGTCACCATAAATCAACAAAACACCCTCGCCCCATCTGCAGCCCTCCACCAACAACACTCTGCTCTGTAGCGTGGTATGACACTTTACTGGCTGCTTGGACTGTTTTTATTTATTCATTTTTACAAAAAGTACAACTCGAGTTAATCAAACTTTTAAGGATTTACTCAAAAATCTAACAGGAACTGTTAAAGTAACTTATTGTGGCTTCTCAGATCACAAATAGTTTTGTTTTTCTAAGACATTACTACCATAATTTGAGTGCATACTTTCAGAATGTGTGCACTGTTTGCACAATAACTACATGGATGATATTGCATCCATATTTTGGTTGGATGCAGGGGTTTTAAAATCCATGATGTGCTGCAAAATGTTTTATTAGCAAGGGGACAAGGGCCCTCCAGCTGAATTGATGGTGGAGAAGTCGAGTGGCATCTTTGTCATGGAAATGTTAAGCACATAATAGTTGAGCAGCACAATAGGGAGGCACTTCATTCTTTCAGGCTGGCTTGACACCTCTGGAGAGCTGAGCGGTGGGGAAGCATGTGGGAACGATCTGCTGCTGCATGGGTCTCAAGCCTCACACACTGTAAGAAAAGAAGAAGAAAACACGTGACAGAAGAGAGAGGGGATTGGGGTGTTTTATCCTGAATATGCATTCTGCCCAGAGTTAATATTATTTGTTTATTCTAGTGCTTTATACCTAAAAAAATGCAAATTTAAAGCAAAAACTTGTAATTAAACTTATTTTTAAAATATTCTTGCAGTTGAAATTGCACTTAATTAAAACTATGCACTGATTTGGGATGACCCAGAGACTCAGTGGCTTCTAAATGAAATACCTTGTCCGTTTCCTGCAGCGTCTGTAATGCGATCCACCGTGCATGAAGCTTTCCAGGCAGGAGAAAAGCTCCACAGCCCAGCCTGTCCTCCCCTCCTCCTCCTTTCTCCTCCTGCTCGTCTTTCTTTTGCTTCTCGCATTTGTTCAGGCAGTTTCAGCACTTAGGAAAAGCACAGCATGTGTTGATTAGGCTGTAATAATGCATGGTGTGTGAAAAGATGAATGAAGTGCAAAATATCTCACAGAACTGGACTGCTTGTTAAGAAAAAGAAGAGTAGATTTCTTATGCTTACAAGGAAAATGTCGATTATTTTCTAAATCTTTAAAGGAAAATGTTAAAACCTAAAAAAATTCAAGTCTTTTATGCAGAATATGACATCATGCTGGAGTTTGTGCTCCCCTCTTCTCCTCCATGAGCACAGACGAGTGTCGGATGAGTGGGGGCGGCGGGTTTGGGTTTAATTTACAAACTGTGGCTGTTTGTGTTCCAGCTCTTTGAGCATGTGTAAGGTATCTCTGCCATCAACTTTGCTTCAGTGAGCTCAGTTCACTTCCAAAGCTCTGTTTTGTTGGCCTCCTGAACAAAACGGCCCACACTTCACCCCATGCAGATCACTTCACCCCTTCACCCCAAGCTTATCACAGCACAATGTTTACAAAGGTGCAGCAAGCAGAGACACTGCAGCTTTGATGCTCTCGCTTTAAGATGCTCCAAATAAGATCTGTAATCTTTTTTTTAAACTTTTTTCAGAAATCCTTTCCTTCCTGTCTCCGCCCAAACTGAGCAACATAAATAAGATGAACACGTTTTTATATATATTTTTTTATTCACTTTACTTTTTTCTCCCTCACATTTAAGCAATTTACAAAATATTTGACCTTAGCCCTACTTTTTCTGGTAGTGTTTCCTGTTAAGTTCTGGCAGAGTTGGCACTATGTGTGTGTGTGTGTGTGTGTGTGTGTGTGTGTGTGTGTGTGTGTGTGTGTGTGTGTGTGTGTGTGTGTGTGTGTGTGTGTGAGAGAGAGTGTGTGTTTTTAAAATTCTTTAGTGAAAGGTATGGAAAAATAGAAAACCTCCATGGAGCCTGAAGCTTAAAGTTCTGCTTGAAATCTGCAATAAAACCAGCTTGATGCTATATTAGACTAAAATTAGATGGGATCATGTGCATTTAATCCTTCTTTATCATAAATGGTGTTCTCAATAATCACCCTTTGTTGTGAATTCTCCCATCCTAAAGTGCTCTGACCATATTTCTCACACCAATTTGTTTTGGCCTCAACTCCACACAAGTTTATGCAAAAAAAAAAAAGTGATGTAGAAATGGCCGGACAGTTGGAATGGCTGAGATAGGAGGAGGCACTGAGATGGAAAGTTCATTGAAAGGATTTGGAAGTTACCACAGGGTTTTCGATGGAATGGGCTCCACCTCGACTCCCTTCTGTGCCCCTGCCATCGCTTTGGCATTAAAGGCTTTGCTGTTAAAATGAAATTAAAAATGATTTCAGTTCTTCAGCTGAAGCTCTCCTCTCCCTCACCCTGGCTTGGAGAACGCTCTCCAAACTTGTTTTCAGGAGACACCAGTGACACGACAAAGCAAAGATCATTGATTTTGGATCTCTTTGCTGCGCTGCTGATGCCAGGGGACTTTCAAGAACTCCTTGTCGTTTTTCCTCCCCACCATTTCAGCTGCCACTTTGATTTCATCATGCTGGACCTTTGCTGAGTTCACAGCCCTTTGAAATGAGCAAAAGGCCTGTAATCCAGTTACTCAGGCTGCAGCACGACTTCTCGGGTCCTGAGAGAAAACCTGCAGCACTAATCCCACTGTCACCAGGAGAACGCTCTGCTACCTGACTGTTTGTGGCAGCCATTTGATTTGTTCGCTGTTTAAAATGTTGCTGTGAGCGTCTCATAAAGGGGGTCACAATGCGTTGCACACTGGTTTTGCTTGTGTAGGTGGTGTTGGAAAAATTAAGAAGACAATGCAAAAGAAAAACAAAGCTTAGCAGCAAAAGAAAAAAAACGTAATTATTCTCAGAATTATTAGACTTTAACTTAAGTTTGCTTATGATTTTTTAGTATATAGATTTTTTTTTAAAATGTCAACATAATGACTTATAAGAAGATTCAATTGGTGGTAAACAGAATATCTGAAAACCTGTTTACAACCACTCTGTAAGTGGCTCTATTGTGACTAGCTGTTGGTGTATCTGTTCAATCAGAACTAATCTCTGTTTGTCCAAACTGAGGTTGTTCAGAGCAACAGGTAAACCACAGAAAGTCACTTCAAAAGAGCTGAACTATCCCTTTAAGTTGAAATGTTCATGGTTTCATTATATAAAGTAACTCTATTTAAAAATACCTAAATTTGCTGTTGATGGAAACTGAAAAATAACAAAACCTAAAGGAATGACGAGTGGGTTTGAACATACGGTATATTTTTTGTAACTGAGCTGACAATATAACCCGGATGCATTTTTAATTGTGCAAAACAAAAAGTGCTACAGTCTTTCTAATGAAAGATCAGATTATATTTCAAGGATTTACAGTGGTTTAGATACATAAAGGGACAGTTCAGATGTTTCGAAATCAACCTCTTTGGAAAGGTTTTCAACAACCTCAGCTTGGAGAAACAAAGATTATTGTGAATGGATGGATGAGCTCGTGTCCAGTCACAGCAGAGCTGGGTCCAGTTTTGATAGCTGTCTGTAATCTTTGCATAAAGCTTAAAGCTTCTCTGACTGTATATAAAGGACATGATTGTGTGCAGGAGTTTAAGTTCTCTAGTGTTCAAGATGGCAGCTCCTGTGAACAGGATATGGCTTCACTTTTCAGGAAGAAGCCGGAGAGACCTGGTCTCTCTTCACAACATGTTTACGTTTCTGTGTGAAGAGGTGGGAGTAAGACTACGTTGCCTGGAAATCATGAACAATGTCTCAAATAAAACAAAGTTTTTATTTTACCTAATTTGGTAGAACCATCTGATTCTATTTAATTTCAACTCAGAAAACACTTAGTGTTCAGCTGAGCAGCTGTGGGGACACAAATCATACTTGATTTGAAAAGAAGAACCATCCAGTAGTAATTAAACCCAACAAAACGGTTGCATCTTATTTCCTCATGATTTTATAGTTAAATTATACACTTGTGCTATATGAATACATTTGTTGTCTGGATGTGGATCATCTCTCCCCTTCTGCTTCTAGCTGCTTCGTGGGCTCGGGAGGGGGACATTCTCAGCGTGTTCACACATCACTGGAAGAGCTGGAGTGTTTGTCTTTCACTTTGACCACAACACAAACAACTTCACCCACAAATAAACAAAACACGGGGCTTAGGCCACAAGTGCAGCAGGAAGCTTTCCAAGAAGCGCCGAAACAAGTAGTTTGGGCCGCCTTGGTTTGTGCACTTGTGTTTCTAACAGCATAGAAATGTATGCACATGCATTCATCTGCAACAGGAAGTGTGTTTCTTTGTGGAGGAATGCAGGTCGAGTTCCATACCAAGCGAACTAATCTGAATTTTCCTGGCATGATTACCCACACCTCCAAAAGCTGGCTCTATACGTGCACCTTCACTGGGCCTCAAACTATTTAAGGAAAAGGAGGATATGGGCGACGGGAAGAGGGGGATGGGCCGGGAAAATACAAAACTTGCTGACACGGGGCATAACTTAATTTCCACGGTAGGGGGACAGCTGTGCAGAGTAATCTGCCATGGCAGCCTATTCAGACTTCAATGGCTGGCTTGACCCGCCAAGGAAAACTCAAACCCGAGCCAGCCCCCATCTGAGTGAAGGAGGTGGTGACCGGGCCACCATTTATGGGACTATCTTAAAGAAACATACCCATCTCACTTGTTATTGATAACACCTCCCACACACACATGCACACACATATTCTTCCAAATCAGTAGGAGGCATAGCTGCTGACACCTCCAGAAAACACATGAATTCTTAAGAAGCTCATGTTACAATCTCATTAGTTTTATGCTTATTGCCATAACAAACACAAACAGAAAATAAAAGGTCTTCTATTAAAAAATTCTGTCAAATATTTGTGCAAAAAAAAAACATTATTATACAACCAATCAGTTAATGTGTTAAACTTGAAGAGTGAACTTTGTTTTTGCCATGCTAAATGCTTTGTATGCTTGAAATCTGGTGTTTTTGAATTACAGTAATAATCCTATTTTACAGTAATAAATGTAAAGTTTTTTTTTAATACAATGTACATGTATTTATATTCTCTGTCACCGTCTGGTATATGTGGTTCTTCAATTTTTCAGCTCTCAACCCCAAACAATCAGGTTAAACTATTTTAATTTTATAATGGAACCCCCAAAAACCTATATATTATGTAAATACTATTAGCAATTTATTTCATTTTTAATTTCTGAAAATCCTTTGGAGACCTGCAGCTTGGCATTTGAATGACCCAGTGGGACCCCGACCCCCACTTTGGGAACCACTGGATAAAGCCTTGGATATTTATTAATAGAAACAAGTACATTTTCTGTTCCTGTCTTGTTTTTTAGATAATTTTTAAAGGTTAAAAAGTTAAGTTTAAATATGCTGATGGATTTAAAGCACTGAGATGGAGAACATATATTTTTGTATTTATTGCAATGTTTAGTTGGATTCTGCATGCTAAATAGGAACATAAAATATGTTCATTTTTTTAAAGCATTTTAAAAACTAAATATTTTTGTAGGACAGTGCATGTATTTGTTGCCAGAAACTGAAAATCTAACACAGTTGTCCAGAGTAAAAATAAAATTTCCACTGTGTTCAACTTTTTATAGCTTGAGAAGGTCATCCAGAAATAAATGTGCAATTACAGTAACTCATACGCTGCTAAATTATTTATCTACTAACTAAAACCAGTACAACCTTAAACAGGAAATGTGTTTTCAGCCTGAGATGAATAATGATGCTGCAGCTTGGGAATTGTGAGGAGTTAATAGTTTAGCAGTGGAAGTCAATAGGGGCCGGGGGTCTCACTCCATTAAACTGACCCCCAGGGCCACGTATTCATCCTTCACGCATTCATTTCCTCTTTTATTCTCCCTCTCTATTCACGGCAGCGAGCGGGCATCAGCACAGCCTCATGCAGAACAGGCCGGTTACAGACTGTAGGTCATAAACATGTTTAGTGCAGGAGCTGAGGTGGCTTTGTTAACTAGAACACAAACGGGAGCCTTCAGGGTAATTAATGAAAAGGCAGGCGTGAGACAGAGGGAGCAGAAAGGGGTTCTTATCACAAGGCTGGCTGCTAGTTTTGTTGCACGTCCTCCATTTTTACCCCCAAATATTAGAATTTTACTGTATTTTGGGTTGCTTGCAACACATTCAGGTTAATTTTCTTTAATATCTGATTAGTTTAAATCAAGAGTGCAATATAGTATACATCCATGTCCTGTATTCATGAGTCTTTATGTACTCAGCAGATTAGTCATTGATCCATTCAGATCTCTTTTTGTGTTGTGCTTCCTGCAGAGGCATTTGTAAACACCTTCAAGTGAAATCCCAAGAGCAAACACATCCAAAAGCCTTCAGCAGCTCTTCACCCCTGCTCCTCAGAGCAGCGCACGGCCTCTGTTTGAAGTCCAACAAGTGGCAGTTAAAGAAGTGCTGAGTGCAACTTGGAGCAGGAAGCAATTACTTGATTTAAAGAGGGGAATCCAAATGTAAACAAAACATTTTCCCCCTTTTATCTTTTGTAGAAAACATTAAAAAAGGCATGAAAACATTCAAATGTCTTCTATAATTACATGTAGCAATGTGTGTTTATGTAAAAAGAGCCATGCGATGAATGTGTAAACTTGGCTAACATTAGCTAAACACACACTGAATAATCCCTTTTGTCCTGCACACAATAGTCCAGATTATCAAAGTAAGTGAGAACTTGACTGGTGATTCAGAGTAATTGTGCTTTAGTTGAAGGAGGAAGGATTTCAGATGCATCTATCTCATGTTTTAGCATGAGAGATGAAATCCACAAAAAATAAATAAATACAAATACAAGAGAGACATTTCATGTTTCTCTCAATGACAGTTACTTTAAAGGATAAAGACCTGCACATTTCACCAACCCAAACCACACAACTTTTATACATGTGCATAATCATAATTGCACAAAAAAATCCCAAAATTTTTCAGTATACACTTCACTTTCCTTTTTCCTCACATACAATTCCAGATAAGTCACTTTCCAGCAGAGACAGAAAGCTGAGCGAGTCTTTTCTTCAGCTACTCATATGTCACGTTAAGGACTCTGCAGGAACAGCAGAGGAGGGCGGGGCGTACAACTGGGAGTTAGTAATGAGTGCAGCAAGAAACAGGAGTTGTGTGAGTGTGTGTGCATGTGTGTGTGTGAATGTTTTGGGGGGAGGGTACTGCTGGAGAGAAGATCAGGAGTGAAAGTGAACAGGCTGCAGTTTTGGCAGAGAAGTGGGAGTGTTTCTTGTCAGCAAAAGCAGAAAAGAAAATAACATGGAAGAAGAAGCAGGAATACCAAGGAAATGAACTCACACATGAACACATAATCTTTTGTTTTAGGGTGTAGTCTGGTCAAAACAAAAGCAGCCAAAATGTTCAGATTCACATTTAAATCTTTAAACCTCAAACATTCTTGACTGTTGTGTTGGTGGATGGTGGTTGGACTCCCTTTTGACTTCAGAACTGCTTTAATTCTTCATGTCACAGATTCAACAAGTTGCTGGTAACATTCCTCAGAGGTTCTGGTCCTTATTGACATGCTAGCATTAAACAGTTGCTATAGATTTGTCAGCTGCACATCCATTATGAGATTCTCCAGTTCCCCATCACCTTAATGGTTCTGGACTGGATTGAGATCTGGTGACTGGAGGCTGTTGGAGTCCAGTGAACTCAATATGTTCAAAAACCTGTTAGAGATGATCTGATCTTGGTGACATGGAGCATCATCCTGCTGGAAGTAGCATCAGAAGATGGATCCTTGTGGTCATAAAAGGACATGGTCAACAACAACACATAGGTCGGCTGTAGAGTTTAAATGATGCTCAGTTGGCCAAAACAACCTCCCCAACACCAATTACACTACCAGCAGCCTGACCTGTTGATACAAGGCAGGATGGATCTATGATTTAATGTTATTGACACCAAATTCTGACCCATTGGAATGTTGAAGTTGAAATTAGGTGCAGTTCTGGTGATCCTGTGTTAATTTCCTGGAGAGACATGGCGTGGTCTTCTACTTCAAGGTTCAACACGTTGTGGTTCAGAGATGGTGTTCTGCAGACCTTGGTTGAAACCAGTTAATTGAGCTGCTGTTGCCTTTCTGTTGCTTTTCGATAATCCAGAACCAATCTGCCTCTTCTTCTTTGACCTCTTACATCAACAAGGCTGCTCACTCAATATAATTTTTTTCCCTTGAGATGGTTGTGGGTAGCCTGGCAAGCCAGACTCTATGAATATGTGAATATATAGTCTGGCCATGACCCATTGAAACGACTCAGACAACGGTTGTCTTTGAAACTGTCTTCACATTGGAAAAGCAGCAAATAAATCCTTTTTTAAAATAAAGAAGAAGAAGTTTATTTATATAGCGCCTCTATGGATCACATGGTGCTTTAAAGAACTTAAGTGTCTCTATCTGTTCGGTTTGTGAGATCTCCAGTTTTCAATACTTTTGAAGCTCTACTGGTCATCTTTCACATCTAAATGGTTTTATGGATGACTTTTCAAAGAAAAGTGTTAAGAAGAGCATTCAGCATTGTGACAATCCAGGGTTTGTTATTGGAAAAAGAAACACCTTAAAAAAATTCTGAGAAGTTGCATTTTTAGAGATGCAAGGCTTTTGCCCTAAAGCCACATTTTTTTAAATCCAATTTTGTGTGACATAAAGTTTTACCAAAACAAAATTCGAAGCTGCTCTAAGGATATGTTTAAAACCACCTACTGGAGCCATAAAGCTAATTGATTATCTTAAACCCTACTTCTGACTGGGAGTAGGGTATCTTTTTAGAAAAATGTCGTCCTCCATCCTCTCCAGACCCTCAGAATGAGATTACTAATTATTTGCTATTTAATGTTTATTGTGTTTTTCTGCTAAAAGTTTAAGCCAGAATAATTTAAAAACCATGACACTGCACACACGGTCAAAGATGTATGACCAGAAGCCACGTGAATATTTACCATTCCAGTCAAACACGAGACCCTAAAATTAGATTTGTGGAGAGAAAGATGTAAATATTTAGATGAGAGTCCAACCTGTGACTGGACCTCCTACAGCAGAGATGACACCATCCACACTACCAGGCTTTCTGACGTTATACGTCATTAATTGTGTTTCTGTATTTATAGTTAACATCTTGCTCAGCGCTTTAAGACGAGGACTATGGTTAGATTTATGAACCAGACAGATTGCTTCCAGATTTTCAAAACAAAATGCTGAAAATAATGTTTGTGTCTGGTAAATGGGAATGGCACAGTGTGGTTTGGAGATGTACGACCCCAGTCCCTTCAGATTATTTGCTGTGAAGAAAACAAGCTGAGGAAGTCTTGTGCGTGTGTGTGTGTGTGTGTGTGTACGTGCGTGCGTGTGTGTGTGTGTGTGTGTGTGCCACACTTTCTGTGCTTTTCTCCACTCACTTACAAACCCTGCTGGCAGCAGAGCTGAATAAATTAATCATTCTGTGTCTGATTGAATGAGTTTCTTTACGTTTTTTTGAGCTGCTCATTGGGGTTAAATCAAACAGGGCAAAATATTCTGTGATTATTGGGAAATGTTTGCCTGAAGCAACAAATTGCTGAGGCTCTGAGGACGTTTCATTTTACAGCAGTCTTTGAACAGCGTATCGGCTTCCACTGGGTCCTTGGCCTTTGTTTGGAGTGAAGGAAACAACAGCTGTTGCTTTCACAGGATTTTCTAACCCCAGGTCCTTGGAAAGAAATTAAATCTCCCCCTACCTCCTTTTATTCATTTAAAACAACACCAAAAAAGTGATTTTGCCAAGAAGAAGACGGCTCAGAACTGACACCACTTTCTTTCTTCTTCGGAAAACACCCAGTACTTTCCTCCCTTCGTTCAGGGGTGGAGGGGGGTGGATGAAAACTGACAGGTTCAGCTCCTTCCTTCACCTGTCTCATTATTAGCAGTGATGAAGGACACAGTCAGAACCCCCTCCCCCCAATTATTCTGTCTGAGAGCCGCCTCTCTCCCCACATCCACCTGTTGACAGAGCAGCTAAACGGGACCCCGGCAGGAATGTTAATCATAGAAACTGACATGTTGCTGGAGATTTGGCCTTCGGCCTCTCAGTGGGCCTCTCAGACAGGTGGCTTTGTCTCAGAGGACCAGACATCAGCACTGTGAGATGTTTTGAAAATCATTGTTTTAGATTGTATTTTATTGTAGGCACAAGTCAAGATTAATTGCCAAAGTTTAAAATTCAAATGACAGCTGTAACCAAGGTCTTCATCAAGACCCATGTGTTCTGTGAAACAAGTTCTTAAAACTTCTTAACTTCCATCTTTGAACCATGTTTAAACATGGACAAATGCTTGGCTTTTAATTGCAAAAATACAAGTTTACCACATGCTATGGGATAAGATTGGTGCCAAAAGGATCAACCATTAAATACAGTCACACATAAAGCTCCATACATATGGCAATCACCTCCAAACCCTCATAACCAATGAGATCGAAGCACTATAAAGCCCCTCCCACTGAGACTTTCTTACAAAAGCAATAGCAAAAATCTAGACAAGAACCAAAATCAAGGTGCAGCCGAACCAAAACATACCCCTTCACAATAAAAGCCTAAATGGTCTGAGTATTTGAGCATCCAAAAGGTTGTCAAAGAAACAAAATAGAAATTGTTAAGAAGTAGAATACGGTATTTTGTTTAGAAAAGTAAAGATTTACTTATAAATTAGTAAATTTTGTTTATAGAATGAATTTGCTTTTGAATTTCAGACTTTTGATACAGAAATGTTCTTTTTGGTTGCTTTATTTGGGGTAAATTTTGTGTGTGACTTGTTTTTTTTTTTTTTTGTTAATCCTTTCGCAACAAATGTTATCCCATACATTTCTTTAAATTGAAATTTAAAGCAGTCTTTAGAACAGCTGCAAGAAATGAAATGCAAATGATCAAGGTCTGATGTTAAGATGGTAACAAGGTTTGCTTTAGTTTGTAATTTGATTTTATGTCAACTGGAAACAAACTTTGAGGAAAAAATTTTATGGTTATCAACAAGTTGGAAATGTGTTTTTGAATCAACATGATATCAAGACATTTGAATATTATGACTCACCACTTTGTGTATTTTCTCACTAGTAGTTCCTATTTCAGATTTAACATTTTCTTTTCCATATTTACATCTTCTACATGAGTTTATTTTATTGGACGTTTACATTTTCCTTTGGAATTAAAAAACAAGAACAACAACAACAACAAAATCCTTTATCTGATTTATTATCAACATAATTTAAGAGATTCTGTCGAGACATGTTTAAGACGACAGCTTATAAATTATGACTCTAAATCGCAATAATTGTTGTAAAACCTAATTTAAAACGCATTTGCTCTGAAAACTTGATCATCCGAATCATTTGGCTGTAATTTAATAAAACTGCATGAAGAACTGATAATATTTAGTTTCACTTTAATCTTGCAACTTCCATTTTAATTAGACTTTTATCACAATACTTAGAGAAACCCGTGTTCTCTCTGTTAGCTGACGAAATAATAAAGCATGACACACGGTGGGAGGATGGCACACATCTCAAGGTCCCTCAGGGCAGAAGAGATCATCGTCAAACCAAAACAAAATAATTGCAGAGCATTTTGATGCAGGTTCAGTGGCTCGGCTCAGCTGTTTGATGTATGTAGGTTGATTTGTCCTCCTTTTAGGGGAAAACCACAATGTTTAATTATGACATTACACATAAAACCAAACCGAGCGTATGTGGTGGTGGTTAACCAGAGTAAGAACAAAGTACTCATCAGGTGAGTTCAGCCAAAACATTCCCAACTTTGATCGGAACAGAGAGAAACAAGCTTCCAATTATGAAATGACACCAATAAAAATACCCACAAGCTTTTAGGGAAATATTAGTTTGCCTCACATGTCATGTAAACACACTGAAGTGGCTAATTTGCAGCAAAAGTCTGTCAAAAAAAAGTCAAACAAATGACATGGAGATGAGATACGTCATAACACCAGTGTCGGTTTGCTTTTCTGCAATGGGTTGATCTTGGATTAATTAAGTTTTATCCTCTTTTAATTCTGAAATTTTACAAAGAAAGTATTATCATTTTAAATTCTGTTTTGTCCTCAAACCCAAAATAATTGACTTTACAACCATCACAAAGGAAAACATAATTAATTCATGCGGCTGAGGCTTGATTCAGTGAATATGATCGACTCAACATTGACTGAAAGTTCATCTTTATTCTCCTCTTTGTCCCAAACTAATACGAAGGTAACAAAAGCCACTTTTTGGTTTTTGGAGCTGGGACATCCCCCTGACACCCAGCATGCCCTTTCCTTTTTATCAGCACAAGAGCTTCCAGGATCTAACACCGCTAAACAAACAAAACCTCAATAGGAGAGGAGCAGAGGGCACAGAGCCACATCTCACATTCTAATACTCAGCTTGTAAAATCTCAGCCCATTAAACAAAAACCTTTTGTCACCATATTTCATTCAGACACTGAAGATCATTTTGAAATGTGTGTTTTAGTCAAAGCTCAGGTGGATAAAGCTCATCCTTCACTCAGCAGTTATCTAACAGCAGACTGTGTGTTTTTGTCACTCTATTTACAGACAAATGATAACAAGTAGGGACACTTAGAGGAATTAGCTCTGATCAAACTAAGTGGCCACAATGTGAAGCCTTTTCTTTTCAAAACCCAAGCCTCTCTAAGCTCAACACCAAAGTAAACGTGTCTCCTTAAACAAGAGCAGCGATGAGACGTTAAAACCAATCAGTCATGATTCAAATTTGTCTGGAAAGGAGAGAAAGGTGTTACTAAAGGATGAAAGCTTCTTCCAGTAAGCTATTTTATTGATCATTGTGGCCTGGTTTTATGTAAATGATGTCATCTGATTTGAAAATATGTTTTTTTTAAATGAATACTTCTTTTGCAACATAGCTAGTATGGCAACATTTCAAAATATAATTTTGAGATGTGTTTTAAAGTTGGGTTTTAGAAGAAAACCAAAGTAATAAAATGAAGAAATACTTAATAATAGTGATTGTTGTGCTTATAATAAAATATTTTCATGGAAGATTTTGACTTGAGGGAAAAGCACAGGTGTGTTAACGAGGGCTGGATTCCATTTCCTCCTCGTTAGCAAGTTTACAGAACAACCAGCATGCACAACTCTAGGAGGGGAATGCAGCCCTTTTGTAAAATGGCATATTGCTCAGCTGGTTATCAGATCTGATTTTAGATCAGATCAGTGGCCATTGCGTGTCCCAATGTAGTCAATATTGACATTGGTTGACAACAAAACATCAAAAACTTTTTTTTTTAAATTAAAAAACAGCACATCCTAGCTCAATGTGGGGGGGAAAAACTTAATTTAACCAACTTTTTGGCCACCAGTGTTTGTGATGATTGATAAACAGGGTGCTGGATATCAGGGATAAACTTATGTACACACCTGGTGGGGATCTAGGCAATCATCCACCTCTCCACTGCCAAAAAAGTCCACGACACCAGTGGACTGTACACACATTTATACATTTAGCTTTAAATTTAGTGAACAGTTGAACAGAAATGTCATTCATTCTATTTGAATTCTGAATTCAGAGTTTCAAGTTTTAAAAAATCTGCCAGAAGTCAGAAGTTTTTCACGAGTCTCCACTTCAAAATCTAACGTACAACATACCACTGCTGCAGTAATAATCTATTTATTAGCTCTTAAAGGTCTCCAGCGCTTATTAAATTAGTTTCACACAGTATTGCGTAACCACTTTTGGTGAACATGTTACTGCAGTGTTTGAATGCATGGATGCTCCATTCCACATTATTATCAGACTGGTAATTATGGTCACTGAACAACAGAGAGGAAATCCCCAACTTGCAGCTGGATCATCGATGAGTCTGATTTCATTCCCAGAGCTGTGTTCCAGAATCAGAGGTGATGATATCCAGTATATGTGTCTGAATTAGGACGGAGGGAATAATTCTCCAAGATTTATGTGAACTCATGCATTATTATTATTATTATTGCTTCTATTTGGTCATGATGTCATAACATTGAAGATGAAACAGACTGGTAAGTTTGCAAAAAGTCAATTCAATAAAGAAAAAAATATTCAAATAAAATAAAAAGCACAATAAAGAAATACCTGCTGGTAAGAAACCCAGGAAGGTTGCAGCCATTCCTCTGAACCCACAGCCATCATCAGTCTGGGTTTTTTAATTTCTCCTTCAGGTCCTTCGGCTGAAACGTCTCAGAGCCATGCCTGTTCTAATATTTGTTTTCATAAATGGATTTTGCTGCGGTCTGATTTTCCCACAAAATTAACAGTGGTCAGAGAAAAGATAAACCACTGATGAACCGCAGCGTCAACTCCACTTAGGATTCATGTTATGAAACAGAATTATTCAAATGCAGTGAGCCAGAGTTAAACAGGAAGTAAAGGCACCAGGCAGGGAAGAGGTGAAAGAGCACGGAGGAGAGAGCAGATTTAAGTGAAAACAGAGGACGGGGCTGCAGCAGTGAGCTCATATGAAATGTGATGCAGCGCAGGAATATTCACAGCGCCTTGATGATCAATCCTTGTGCACGGTTCAGCGCCAGAGGAAACAGCCATAGCCCTCAGTCTGTCTGGAGTATGACTCTATGTTCCATCCCAGTGTTGGCTGGAGGCCTTCAGCTGAAAGGGGAAACACTGAAACAATTGTGCACTGCAAAGACTTTGAGAATGGGAAAAAAACATGCTGGTATCCAGCGCTGCTTAAGGCTAAACACAGATTCACAGCGCACCAGGCCCAAAAGATTTACACACCAAGTGAGGAGGGAGACAGTTACACACTGTAGCCAAGGCAAACCCACACTCGTGTTTATGGACATTTTTTCTCTTGCAGACCACAAGCCTTCCGGTAGTGGCTTTGGACGAGGCCGCGAGAATGTGTAAGTGTGTAGCTGAGTGATTTCCAACCTTTTTTTTTTTCCACCCTAATTTTTACTCTAATCAGTATTTAAATTCAAATTGCATGTTTAGACTTTTTGAGGCTTTGATGTTTAGCTACAGTGCAATTTGGGGGGAATGAGCTAATTACAAATTTGCAATCAGCTAATAATAAGCATGTTGTGATGCAGTTTTCTGAGTTAGAATGTTACCTGCAGCCATGACAGGCAGAATAATAATCTGTATTTTTGATTATCTTTAGTGAATACAACATTTATAAAGAAGATTTAAAACTTTAAGAAGAATCTATAACTCAATTAGTGACTTTTAAAAAACTTTAAAACTTTATTTTGTTTTTGATTTATTATCTTTTATTCTATTGCCTAGATGTATAAAGATATATTTTATATGTTTTAACTTAATGATCTTGAACAAGCAGAAAGTATGGAAGTCCTGAAGGGCCATACCATTCAAGTCTATCCCATTCTTTAAATCTGAATTTTTTGTCCTGACTAACATTGATTGACAAAGATTTTTCTCTCGTCTTAATAAATAAATAAATGTTTAGCCTCAGAATACATTAAGAAAAAGAAATACGTCATTGTATTAATTTTTTTAAGTCTGTACAAAATCATTTTCAGGCCTCACTTTAAAATTCTGAACATAGAACAACTAAACACCACAAAGAAAACATTTTCTATTCTTGGCCTTTCAGGACTTCCACAGTTCAAGCCACCTAATCAATGAGCTGAGAAAAAAAATCAGACACACTTCTTTTTAAAACATTTCACTTTTTCCAGGAATTGTTTGAAACAGTTAGCTCTGAGTCAGTCTCCTGGACCAGTGCGACTCAATTTCCTTTCCAAATAAAATCCGTTTGAAGTTGCTACACTTGTAATTTTCACAGAAACCAGAACAGAAAATGTCTGATTCTACATCCTTTTCTGTGCAGCCTTAATGCTTAAATCCAAAAGTATTAAAAAGTTATGATAGTTAATCTGATCCTGATGATGGCCTAAGCATGTTGGGAATATTATGTTTTCATGCTTTGTAGTGTTTTTGCAGATGGCCAGCTGCTAGCGGTTTGGTCGGCCATGGGAAATCTCCCTCCCATTAGCTTGTCTCCTGCCTTTAGTCATCTCTCTTATCTTCTGGCTGAGCTCGCTGAGGAAGTAGTCCACTGCCAAATGGAGAGAAATATTTCTTCATGAATAGAGCTATAGATAAAATCTTCCCTCATGATACCCCAGAGCACAGTCCTGCTCCCTCGGTGCGACCCTGAACCATCAGGGCTATATTCAGGCCACTAAAGCATTTTAATTAAGATCCAATTAGAGCAGCTCGAGGTCAACTGAAGCCCAAGGGTGAAGATGCTTTATAAGACATGCTTTTATCTAGATATCTAACATCAACTCAGTCATTACACTTTTATCTCAGTTAATTGCTCAGGAAGTGAACAACATGAGACACACAGTGGAGAGTTGGAGTCAGTCGAATCAAGCTTCTGCTAAAAATGGAAATGGTTTTTTGGTTGTTTTTACTTTAGATCAGGTCCATTTCATCATTTAGACTGTGATTAAAAACATAAATAGCATTTTAGTCCATTTTTTAGACGAGTTATTTAATCCCACAATTTTGTTTTTCAGGTTTTATAAAGTTAGATTCAGCTTTTTCTCCTTTTGCTCACTCACAGCCTCCTCCCTCACACCATTAGACATTCTTGGCCAGGCTGATGGTAATACCATCAACAGACTAAGAACAAAAGTGATGGTATGCATTTGTGTTTTTAAGAATTTATATGCTTTATGATTTATAGAGCGGCGATCAGAGCGGACACTAAACTCTGCAATGAAAAAGCAGAGTTAGAAAATCTTTTATAGATTCAGACGTATGGTCTAACATCATTAAAACCAACACACACCAAGCAGGCAGCTGCACTATCATGAAACAGCATGTCAAGAAACAAAAGTGTGGTCAAAAGGAACAAAAACTAAGATGAAAAGTTGTCTATTTCTGACGTGTTTCACCTCAGGGACTGTTTGCCAGCTGTGCTTCACAAACAATCCAAAGACGGAGGTTAATAAAAAATGTCTCAGACCAAACTCCTCCAGGTTTTGACTGCAGGCCTCCAAATGCTTGACTTCATTATTTTAATTTCCGTCTCCCCAGTTGTATGAGTAAGTCTTCAATTTCCTACTGTGAACATTTGTTTGGACTCAGCAAACTGTAGGGGACATGGCATGTCGGTGAGGTCGTCAAAGCTAAATGACTTTCACATGCAGACTTTCAGAGTCTGAAGTTAGCCTCGAAACTTTAAATAAACTAATCATAATAATTTAGTTTGTAAGTGCCGTAGTTAAGAGTGTTGTGAGAGCAGTCAGTGGATAAACTGCAGGAAATCGTTTTCTTTTGTTTGGAAAATTGCAAACGAAATGTGACCAGAAAATTATGCTAATAGAAGAACAAAAGTGAGAAGAGTAGAGGGTTGAGAAGAGGGTTGTTTACATTAAAAACATCCATGTTACAACTCAAGTTTAAAGTCTGTTGAATTTTAATATTGTTAAACAACCCAATACAGAGTGCAGTGATGGCTGGTTCATGAAGTTGAGTGTGAATTATAAATGACTGAAAGTAGAAACCAAACAGCTTCTACTGAGTCAGTTTAATAGATAAGTAATGCAGGAGTTAACCAAACAAGAGCCCCCTAGTGGCAGGCTGCAGTACAAGTTTTAGGTCCGCTGGACGCCTGGACCGGCCATCGGCCCACCGGGTAAATGCCTTTGGGTAAGTCATGCAGCCTGTGATTGCACTTACTGCGCTGCTAAGGACTGGTCATACGGCCGCTGATGCTCAGACACACACACCCTAGTTGCCAGCAGGACTCAGAGTTGAACTGCTTAGGTGGTTCGGGTATCTGGTCAGGATGCCGCCTGGATGCCTCCTTCTGGTAAAATGCCCCTGTATCAATTCAGGACACAGTGGAGGGATTTTATATCCCAGCTGGCCTGGGAATGCTTCGGAGGAGCTGGTAAAAGTGGCTGGAGAGACAGTCTGAGCTTCTTCACAACTGCTGGCTCCTCAACCCAGACCCAGATAAACAGATAACAAGTTTTAGTAGTTTGTTGATGCTTAAAAACAACCATGTTTACATTATCTACAGTCTCAGCTCTTCATCGCAAGTGTGCAGACTCAGTTTTCAAAAATACAACATGTCAATGCGTACAAAAGATGAGACTTAATTTTGTATCAATACAAACAGCCCTATATTGTTTGTCCACATTTCTAATCACTGCTGAATTACAAGCAATAAAAAAAGAATCATCAGCCCTTCATGGACAAAATGCAGCAAAGGGATTTGAGAAGTCAAATCAGTTTGTCCTGATCTGAAGTCAGTTTGGTGTAAACTTTCAAGCAGAAATCTGTAGACTCTTACATACAGATATTTTGCACTTATTGAGCGTAATTTGATTGCATAGGATCGTTAAAGTTTTATGTCCTGCAGAATAATAGAGAAAAGGTTGAGTAGAATGTCTCACTGACTCCGAAAAGTATTTACAAAGAAAACTAACTACTGTAAAGAAATGACGTTTTATTCTTACGGCAGCAGGATGTCAAGTCCACTTTACTGTAAATTTGTAAAGCTGAAAGAAACAGAGTATCTTTCAAAGATACCATCTTTATTCAGTTTATTTTAACAGACTTGTACAATAAAAACAGATTTTTGTATCTTGATTTTGCCGATGTGGAGCTCAAATGACCAACTTCTACTAACAGCTCTGAGATACGCTAATCAGTGTTTGTTCATCCTTGAGTGTTGATTTACACATAAAGATGCTTTTTAAACGTTTCTATAGGAGCAGATGTGCAGAATGTTCTTTCCTACAACGTGGCACACTCTGTGACATCATATAAATTCCTTAGTTGGTGTATCATTCATGCTGTCAGCTCGTATCATTCAGAGGAGGTAACGTTCCTGATATCACAAGTGTAAACCTGTTGATCTGTTTTCGCTGCAGTGAGGGAGTTGCTAGGAGCTCTTTTAGTCGGCAATTAATTTCAGCTTCGGCCAAAGTTGGGTGTGGCGATGCAAACGACTCAGAGGGTCGCTCCAGCCAAGAGAGAGTGCGTTTTTGTGTGCGTGTGTGAGTGTGTAAGAGAAAGAAGAATAGCAGAAAAACATGAGGGGAGAGGGAACGTGAGCATGAGAGAGATTCCTTCAGCGGAGTTTATTTTTATGGCTGGCAAACCACAGAAAACAAACAAAAAAGCACATAAATCGTTCATGGGCTACCCTTTAAAACCCCAAAACCTAGAAGGAGTTCTGTTGCAAGAAACAAGCCTCTTATATGACAATGTTAGTGTTTTTATTTTCTTTTTTAATCAAACTTCAAAATATATGGAGATTATGCAACAATTAGGTTCATTAACTCTGCTTTAATATGATGTTCAGTCAAGAGTAATTATCTGAGGAGATTTAAAGCCACACGAGAAAATAAGCTCAGCTTTGACTGTCTCCAGACCAGCCGTTACACAACTTTCAGCATCATTGTGCAACATGTTATGCACCACGAAAATGCTCGTAACGAAGCAGCCGCCTCATGTTTTCTCCATTTTAAACCTTGAAAGGTTTCTTCAGATGCACTTCCACAGGGAATCAACAGGATGAACATGTTCAAGTTTCTGTTCTTTGTATGGATGTATTCAAAGTGATTGGAATTGTAGGGTTTGAAATCTGTTGGCCATTTGGTTTTGCTGCTAACACTGTGGTTTTCTTGCAAACTGCAGTGACCATAAAACCTTAATTTACAAAAAATGTGGAATTTTACTTCATTAAAATGTTAAATAAGTAGAAGTCAGACTACGAATTTAACATTTAAACAATGTCTTTGTTTTGGGACCTGATCCATATTGTTGGCGTCATTTTCTCTGCTGTAACTTTAACAGAGTCCAACAACATCTGGACTCACTAAGGATCTGTTTGCTTATAATTGGCCGTGACCCCTTATTTTGAAAGGTCGTTGGTCAGAAAAGGTTGGGTAGTTTAGGAACAGGAAAATTAACTTCCTGTTATTCGATGATAATGACCACATCAGGTGCAAAGTGAACTGAGGGTCATTAGCAAAAATATCAAACACAAACAGCTGCTTAGATTGTTTTCAGTTTTAATAAAAGCTCAAAATAGAGAGGTTTTAGCATCTGACAAGCTATGTGGGAATTCCTAGTCAAATCACTGCTGGTGTCTTTGAGTTTTCCACAAATCTCTGACCATTAACACGGTTTTAAGTGTGTGAACAAACACCTTTTACTGTAAAAATATGAACACACATTAAGTTTCATGCATAAACCTTGAATTTGAACCTCCACCCAGCGTTCATCAAACCCCTCAGGAATCCTTTCATCGTTATTAGTTGGCAGCTTTTTGTTCTCGCGTCTACAAAAACATAAACGTCGACTGTAATCTTTGAAGCTTTTTGCTGCCTGCAGCGATTGGAAAACGTCTCACTGAGGCGACAGCTCGTTGCTGGTCCCGTACAGAGATGGAAAGGGCCCGGGGCTCGGCTCTAACTAACTCCATATGCTACAGGTCTGGACATCCAACTGACTTCTAAGACTGCTGCAGACGGGTTCAACATAAACTTAGCATCTCATCTGAACGGGGGCCACTTGCAAACCCCCCTCCCATGCTCTAAGGAGAAGCATCTGTAGCCCATCGCTCTCAATATCCATCTCACGCTGCACCAAGAACACTAACAGTCATGCTGCTTACAATTTAAACAACTTTAAAAGATTGGTTATTTATTTTAAATGCATGCAATTATATCAAGAAGGAATACAGTTTTATAAAATAATCCTAAAATTTCTGTTTAGTTTGAGTCAAATTCTTAGAAACTTGGATCTCTGTCTCTGAGAGGAATTTTGGTTGAGAACTTTTCACTGAACAGGACAGTGAAAAGAACTCCTGGCACTGAGAGCGAGCTGGTGAATGAGAGGGGCAAGAAAGGGTACCACAGGTAACAAGGACCAACCGCTGAGAGACAGATGGCTGAGCTGCACAATGAGAGGCCCTCACACTGACGGGAAGCTCTCTCTCTCTGTGTGTGTGTGTGAGACCTTTTATTCACTTTATATCAGTTTGTCCATTGAGCAATTAAAGAATGTACCATGAATGACTGTTTCATGGAGCCTCTGCTGACACTTCTTTAGGGCTTTCTCACTCCCTGGCCTCTAATGAGCAATGTAAACGCGGCTAAGACATTCTTAGGATTTAGACATAAAACAGCACAGATTAAAGTTTACCAGACTGTAACATTCTTGCTCTCATCAAATAGTTTGGTTATGAAGTGAATTTAAATGAGACAGACAAGCAAAAGGTCACAGAGGGTTTTTAGTAGAGTCTGCTTCACTGGCGTTCAGTCACAGTTGAATTTGTTCGACACACTCGAGGGTTTTTAGGCACAAACACAGCATGTGTAAAACTAAACGCTTAAGATCTCTCTTGTTTTTTATGTCAACATTAAATATCTGTTCTCAGATGACACCTATAGGGTCAAATTAAGGTTTTGCTGTGAAACGTGCTGGGACATTCTTACTAAGTAAGCTGCCCAAGCAGAAATGGACATAAGCAAACCCAATAAAATTGAATTAATAAATAAATACACAAAAATGCATATCTGTATTTTAATCCATGACTGCTGCACAATAAGCTAAACAACCATTCAAAAGAACAATTTAAGGAAAACTGGTAAAACAATCCTGCAAGTTTTCACTGACTTCATGTCTACATAGAGCTGCCTAACCAGGCTTTGCATACATTTCTTGAGTTTCTCCTATTTGAAAATCCTAATTATGATACCATTGTTGCATTCATGCTTTTTATTTCTAGTCTGTTACTTTTATACACAAAACAACAGCCACATGGTGAACATCAACCTCTGTTATTCTGCTGTTATTTGAAACTGTTTGGGGTTTTAACTTTAAAAGACTTCCTGTGACATCATGTAGAGATCAGAAGAGGAGCCTAGCTTCTAAAACCAGCCAGAGATAAACCAGTTTGAGTTCATAAACACTGCGGCTCCTTTTCTGTTTGGACTACTCCATCATTTGAGTCGCAGGATGTCTTGTGGTCGGGTCTCAGTTTGGCCTGCTGAGACATTGTTGTTGGAAAACTGGCGCTTCTTCTTGAAACAAATCTCTTCTTTTACTGGATGTTTGTTGACCAAGTTAAAGAAAAGTGTTTCTGAAGGAGGAAAAATGCCTAAAACTCAAGTTTTCAAGTAATTTTTTCCACATCTAATCCTTTTATTTGTAAAAGTCCAGCACTCATTGAACTCACAGCTGCATTAAACTGCTGCAGTTGCATTTTTTATTAGTAATTTTTGACTGTTAAAGTTTTGCTGCTCCCCACAAATGTCATTAATTTTATGTATATGTTTTAAAAAAGTTCCAGTATGTAGTAAAAACTACAATACACACACCAGGCTATTTTCCCCCCTCGAGAACACAAATACCAGTCGAGCGTGGCAGCATGGCTGAATCAGTGAGGAGCTCAGATTGCAGGGCTCAAGCCGCTGTAATTGATAGTCAAACCACCATACCCTCCTTTGGGAGAAAATCTGCAGCTCAGAGTCGAGCTAAATCCAGTTTGGTTTGTTGCCAAAGAATTATTCACTGCTTCAGCTATCTGGGTCTGTGCAAATTCATATGGGATAACTCTCTTACGCACGCACGCACACACACACACACACACACACACACACACACACACACTGGTAACTTATCAGCAGCAGGCTGAGCTGTTTTTTGGGAGTGAAGTTACTGGCTGCGGTGGCTCTCCACACTAAATAGCGAGGCTAACCAGTGTTTGCTTTGTGGAAATCCCTTTAACATTTGCAGAGTGAGATGGGATGGATGGCTTACAGGCAGCTGCTTTTCTCATGTCTTACAGTCTGGATTTTTTTCAGAAAAATATGTTTTAACTTTGCTGGTGGGAGCCAAAATGTACCACAGTGTAGAAACAAGGAAATCTGTTCTGTGACTGTGGGATAAAGGTGTCTGCAAAATGTTTACAGTTTGTTTGCAATTTGGTCCCAATGAGCTCTCAAAGTTGTCTCACAATTCCTAAAGCTTCTGGCACAGAATTGAGAAGGCTCTAACATTTCAAAATTACAGAAATAGAAAGCAAATGTTTTTTCAATTCATGTGAGAAAATTTAAGAACATCCCTGCAAATACTTTGAGACCATTTGGAAACCAACTCGCAAATCTGTTACCAACAGTTGCAGCCCATGATTTACTGGATTTATGCAGCATGTAGTAATGGGTTCAAGCTTCTTGTTGTGCAGTGGTTCTGCCTTTGTTTCAACCAAGTTTGAGTTTCTAATTTGAGCTTTAAGACTAAATATTGTGTCACTCTAATCCAACTGGGCACATCTTTGGGAAATCTTTAGTTTGATCATTAAAACGAATCAAACAAACCCAGTGCTGGAGGAGCTCCGGCGATGTCAGACAACACAGTTGAGAACAACTTCTTTACGGGTTGTTTTTCTCTTTACCCCGTGACCTGGGGAGGATGAGGTTCTCTCCTGTCAGGATCTCCAGACCCCAAAGTGAAAGCTCTGCTAGCGTTGGGGCCCAAACCTCATATCATCTGGTTTCTATTCTCTCTGCCCTGTCCAATGAAATCTGACCTGCTCTGGGGGAGAATTGAATTATGGTTCCATCAATAAATACCATATTTCCCTCTTTGAAGTTTCATAAATGATGCAAACGTCATGTGTTGAAGTGATTACCCTATTCCTTGGCCCTGATCTAGTGTGCCTGATGTTCCTGACGTTTAGGGCCGTTGTGGCTTTATCTACTTTGACAGCAGCCAGACTGACCTTTTGTTTTCACTTTACCAAAACGTCAGCGCTCATTTAAATCTCCGTGTGACTTTAGTAACGTCCTAAATGTAGCCCAACATCACGGGAAGAAGGACGAGTGGAATCACTCTGTGTGTTTCGTGACAGCAGTGGATAACTTTACCAGCTGGTGACCAGTCAGCGTTGAGTCATTTGGAGGTGCCTATAAAACCTGTGTGTAATCTTCCTGCTTTCAGCTCTTTAATTTTGCTGCTCGTGGAACAAGTTGCTTTTGTTAAAGGAAGAGATCGCCTCAGGTCCTCCTGGTTCAACAAGTAACAAAGACAAGAGGTGAAAATAAGACGTGAAGTCATGAGATTTACTGTTGCTCCACATTCTAACTTGTAATTAATGTTTGATGGTAAATACGGAAAAAGGAAGTGTAGTAAGACTGAAGCTGATTATGTGTATAATTACATGCATCAAAGCTTTGTGTTATGTTAGAAAGACAAAGTTTTTTGTATAAAGCTGTTTTATTGTAAAGAGCAAATATAAAGTGTCTATATTACACATGTTGTGTAGTTAAATGATTTGTTTGAGCCATTTTAAGGTGTGTTTTTTTTTTTTTTTTTCAAAAGGTGAAAATATTTACTCTCTTATCCATTGCTCCTGGCTTTCTGAACAGGAGCATTAGAGTCCTTCAGGACTGATGAGCTAACAGTCTGAACATGAAGAAGTTGGTTGCTACTGTCTTAAAGTGATAATATGCAACTTTTTCATATTTTTAAATCTTTTCCTTGAGCCAGTCTGTGCTAATATGACCCTTTACAGAGTTAATGAAAAGTCACTTAGCCCCATCTGGTGATTACAGCCGGAATACCACGATTGCAAGATCTCCGTCGCCGTCACGGTACCCAGGAAGTCACGTGTCTCGGCTAACCCAATGTGGCTAGCTGTTATGCTAGCGCTGGAGTGTTTTTAGCTCATGATTCCTGATTTTTTTCAATCTCTCCCTGCTTGAACACAGCTGATTTCTTTGAAGGAGTAAATAACCGCTCATGTATAAAGCTATGAAGGCTGAGGAGACATTTCAACACTTAGATTTAGCAGTTTAGAAGCAAGAACTATGGGCTACTTTATTTAATGCAGTGATTTAAAACGGACACCAGAGGGCGCCCAAAACAAGCAAAACTGCATATTATCACTTTAAAATGACTTCAGTCTCAAAAATAACGTACAGTTCATGTGATATTAATTTATAAACCATTACATCGCCCCCAGTTTTGTATTACAGGGTTATTTACAAGGAATTATGTGATTATACTAGCTTAGCACCAGTTGCAACAAAATATATCAATTTCAGTGTATCCAGGTTAGGGGTGTATATTGGCAAGACTCTGTCAATATGATATGCATCACGATACAGGAGCAACCATACGATATGTTGTGATATATCGTGATAGCAATACAATATATTGCGATATTTATTAATTTAATTGTTGAAAAACTGTCGCAGCTGAACAAAAAACTTCTTCAGTTGTCCACTGAGCAGAATCAATTCACTTTATTCTAAAATAGCCTTTAACGCTACATCGTCATGGAGACTAGCCATCGTGTTGCCCGAGTATTTGATGCTGCCGTTGCAGATTTTTCAGACTGCATTACTCCTGTCACAGTTTTTACATTTCTTGGTTTTGAAACCAAATGTCTCCACACATCAGCTTTGAAAGCTGCTGTGTCCTCTCCGCTTCATTCATTGGATAATTGTGTGAAGTTAGCAACATTTACTGGTACTATCAAGAGATCTCAATGTTCCCTGGAAGCAGAGGACTGCTGAGGACTAATGACTGCAGCCAATAAGCAATCGGAGGTTGAAATGCAACACAAAAATAAACAACCTCTGTAATTTTTTTGCATGTAAATTATTAATAAAAAGTTGATATTGTGCTTTAAGACTATCGATATAATATTGTGACATGAAATATTGCAATCTATCAGTGCATCAATTTTTTCTTACACCCCTAATCCAGGGGTTAAATTTAGCAGAAATGTTTTAATTTACATTTTTAATATAAAAACACAATGCACAATGGATGGAAGTGTAAAGGTGTAAATAACATTCAGACTAACCAAGATGAAATTTAGCGGACTGGAATTGTTTGAAGATGGCAGCAATCAGTTCTGTTTGTGGATCTATTTGGAAAAGCATTTATATTTTAAAACACATTCACAGTGGATTGCTACTGTCTTGAAACAACTCTAATCTCAGAAAATCTGTCTTTTAAGAAGGAATCACATTTTCTCCTAACAGGAAGCTGTCAAAACAAGTAAATAGAGACAAAATGGCAGAAAGAAGCACTTTTGGTTTATACACGAAAGGATCATTTTTGTTGTTGGGTTTTGTTTTGTTATTCTTCACCTCACAATTGTGGATGCACAAACGTATGTATCTGTCTGCCATTTTATGTTTCACACAGAACTTCCTGCTGATGACTTCATGCTTGTTTATGGCGCAACAACAAGAAAAGACAAAGATAATTGAGGCGTCCATGCAGGCCTCAGCATTTTTATTGAGGGCTAATAAATGTTTGGATGATTACTAATGTTCTTTGTCAACATAAGCTAAACATATACCCAGGGGAGGGAGGTTTAGGGACTATAATTTGAGTTTGAAAGGGTCTTTTATTTGTGGTCAACGTAGACGTCAGTTTTAAACAGATGGTTCATGCACATGTTTGCAGATGACAACATTTGATTCACCTGAATCCTTTAGGACAAACAGAAGATGAATGTTTTTCTTAATTTGCAACAAAAAAGAAGCGTTGAAACGATCATTTACTAATGTTAAAGTGATGCAGTTTAATATATTAGTTTGTTGAAATCTCCAGGAATAAACACCTTAACCTGCTATATCTGCTTATCCTGAGGTCAAACTAAAGTCTTTGGGTTTTAAGCAACAGCTATAAAATAAAAGCGGCACAAAGGGTTAAACGTGTCTTTTTCAGCCATTTTTTTTTAGAGTCATAAAACATGTCAGTGAGGAAGAGGGACCGGCCAATGAAGATCTCAAATCAGGAGTTTAACCTCTCTGACAGGTCAGTGATATGTGGGGTTATCCCTGCAGAACAGCTGCTGAGTGGATTGAGTAACGGCTCTCCTGCCATCCTGAACGAGTGAAAAATGACACAATCAGCAAGAAGCTTCACGTAAACAAATAAAACAGCGAGGTGAGGAATGTGCTGTCAGCTCAGCGTTAAAAAAAGTCAAATTAATCCAACATCCCTTTAAATAAAACACGACGGCGTTCTTCGTGCTGTATGTTTACCGAACAGCATTCGATAACATGGACTTTGTGTCATTTTACTGGTGCAAAAGAGGTGTGAAGGTGTTGTCAGTGATATTCATTACGGTCCATCAGCTCATGTATTGTATGTGGAGAGGATCAGGCAGACTAGTTTCATACTGAGGCACCTGTTTTCTCTATCTTCATGGTTTCCTGCTCAATTTATACTTTTCGTCATAGTTTGGTGGACTAAGAGCTTGATTTTAAAATTTCCAAATGCATTTCAAGGCAAGGGGAAAAAAAGAAGGATGAAACTGAGATGGCTGTCAGTCAGAAGCAGGAGATTTTTGCAACGTGACTGATCGAGAGCCTGCAGGCCTTTTCCTGTCCAGCGCAGGTTGTGACCCTGCAGGAAAGAGCAACTGCTGCAGAATGATAGGTCTTGTTGAAAGAAACTGCTGAGCCATCAGAAGTGCTGATGATCACAAGCAGCGGCGTCAGGACCTTTGACGGGTTCAGATCAAACAGCCTTAAGGGCCATCTCCTCTCAGATCCACCCAACAAAGGTCACAATTCAAATCTCGGTTTTTATTTTTTTCATTAAACCGAATGTGAGCAGAGGTGAACTGGGTGGAAAAGTCAAATCTGACACAATCTTTAATTGTTTGCACTCATTATGCCCCCTTTCATGCCTGAAAGTGCTTCTTTTTTCACATCTTTAGGAATTTATGATATGCGCCAAGAACGATAAGGACAAAGTCACCCAGTTCCCTAAAGTTACTTATTTGTGACATCTTCAGTTTGAGCCATTTGTTTACTCATAAAGTGATATGGAAAGGAATTCCCGGTAAATGCAGTTTATTAAGGCAGTAGAAGCAACCGTTGCAAGCTGAAAATAAATCTATAAATACCACAACGTGACTTGACAAGAGAGACATGAGAGCTGGAGGCATTTTTCCTCAAAGGATGTTAAAAACATGCATTCCAAACTTTGGAAATTGGATTTGAACTCCTTTGTTTCTACTTTTATTTTTATGTAAGACACATAGTCACTTCTTAGTCTTTGAAAAATCCTAAATATAAATTATTTTACTTTTCTTTTATTTCAAGCGTCCTTATTTGATCACTTGCTTTTTTTGATTAAGTTTAAAAAATGTAAAAAAAAAAAAAAGTGAGAAATGAGAAAAACCTAAACAAAGTTTTAGAAATGTAAAAAAGTTCAAAAGTAACAAAGTAATAAAAACAACGTTTAAAAGAAAAAACTAAAGAACTTATAAAAGTTTAAAAAGTAAAGAGAATTTTTTAAAGTAAAAAAATTATTAGTCACCAACACTCAAGGGTTAAAATTTAAATGTTCAAGTTTTTAGTAAGTGCCCTTTCAAAGGTTCAAATCATTTAAACTTGTTGTGTGAGTATGGGAACCCTGTAGCTCCATTATACTGCCTTCCAATCTTCTTTTTTCTTTCTTTTTTCGGTAATCTACTCAAAATTCCCAACGCACCAAGGCTTGAGTGGAAAGGAGGGGGTTCTCTTGTGTTAAACATCTTACTGCAATTAGAATTTATTTAGGGCTTACAAGCAATCATTTCACTCTTGAATAAATCAGAAAGAATTCCTTTGACTCTGATGAGGTTTCCCCCCTTCATTGTAATTATCTTGTGCTGAACAAGCACTGCGAGAGCTGATCTCCTTCCTCCTTTAACCCCCTGTGATACCTCAGAGCTTTACACTTGTAATTAAATCATAAAGCAACAACAACTGCAAATTCAGACCTTTCAAAATGAGAACTAACTGGATGCATGCCAGGTTTCTTCACTGATGGCAGTTTTCAAGCTTGTTTTGCATTTTACTACAGAGGTGGTGAACCTGACAGTAAAGAACAAACCAGGAGTGTCGCTGAGTGATGTGACAGTTCAGGAGATTACAGGTTTCAACAGGTTACACTGATTCTTTCTCTGCTGCCAAACAGTGCAACTTGTTTCTGTTTCAGGGTTTTTTTGGTTGTTGTTGTTGCAGAAATAATAAAAACCTCCTGAGTGTTTCACTGTCTTGTCTGCTGTTCTGCATGGTGACCTGCTGTGTTTGTTTTAATTTCTCAAATAGCTCTGTGTCCAACAATAGGAAGAATGGACATCGAAGAATATCCAATCCAACCTCACGCTCCGATTCGCTGGAAGGAATTTAAAAACTGAGCTGCGTGACGAATGCTGTTATCCCTCTCCTCAGAGCTGTGTTTGAAGTTCACATTAGATATTACTGTTTTAAGGTTTTATTCTTTTTAAACTTGTGTTTTTCTTAATTCCCGTCTAACCTTATACGTGTCCTGTAATATGTTTTTCCTCTGATTACTTTGCCCTCCTGACCAAGTCTTGAATTAAATGCCTAATTTAACATGGACTTTTTGCTGGCCTCTTTTTGTCAAAAAGTTCTTTCTAATTGTTCAGCGGGGGCCGTGGTGTTTGTGCAGGCCAGGGGCCACTCAGTCTGATTCTATTATCTCACGATGACAGCGTGTCCTTGGGCAAGGCAGCAGAGTTGACAGGTCTCTGTGTCACACTTCTCTGCAGGCAGGACATGGCCAACCCATGGCACAGCCAGGGGTCCTAAAGACCCACGGCGATCCTGCTCATCTCCGAGGATTCCTACCTTGGTTGTTTAGCAACCGCCTCTGGCTGGAGATGTTTGTTCATTTGTGTTTGGCTGCTGTGTGATGGAGTGGCGGAGGTGGGGGTTTAGAGCGTAACAAACCAAACAACACGAAAGGCTTTTGTTACCTGAATAAAGAAAAGAACATCACATTATTCATTTAACTATTTAAAAAAACACCTGAACCAGAGATGACCTGTGTCTAAACACGATCATTTAGTAAAAACAAAATACTTCCATAAAAACATACAGATTTCCGAAATCTTTTTCGATTTCAGCTTCCACAATCTGCTTCAAGTTTAAGTTTTAATCTCTACAGGAAACGGTAATCAGAAAAACCACAGACGTCTGGCAGCAGCTGACTGAGCAGCTTCCACTTTCTTTCATCTCCTCTCTAATCTTCTGTTTGCACACCTCTTCGTCTTGTCAGCATAGTTTGTTTAGGTTTTACGCCCGTCAGGACAGCTGTATTTCTCTTTCTCAAGGTATCATCCACATCTGAAAAGATCATTGGTGATAGATTTGTGGGTAGAACATTTCCTTAGACACAATCCCAGGCTTTGTCTGGAAAATCATTAAGGTTAGCAGCGTTTCTCATCCAAAACGGCTGTAAGAGAACAGCCTTGTGCTACCTAAAGTCTGCAGATTCACTTTTCAAAAGGAGATTATCCAGAGGTGTTCAGGATCACGTCAAGTCACTACAACAGTAATGGACTCACAATCCTAAAATGTACCAGTGCAAATTAGCATTATCTGCTAATTTAAGACAAGAACACATTTTGCAAATAATCTAATTTGTTCGAGTCAGAAGAGAAAACGTCAGTTTGAACTGACTTTTCAAATCTTTCTGCATAAATGTGAGCAAGTGCATGACGATTCATCCAACCCTCAGCTTTAACGCGAGGACAAATATCTTTTTTAAACAAGTCTAAACAGGATTCTGCATGGGTTTCTGAAATAGACGGTTATGTTTTGTTGACGATTTTTTAAATTATATTTCCAAATATGCCAGAATACCTGAGAGTGCTGTGATGCTTTTACATCAAAATAAGATTGTCTTTTCTGAATTTAAATTTTCTGTCACAGCAAAAAAATAAAATGAAAATAAAGCTCTTTAGGCAAAGGGAAGAAATTAGATGCAAAACATTTCCAGTATTTTGTTTTCAAGTAAATGCTGGAGTACGAAAATGGAACGTGACTATTGAATATAATCAGTTAATCAATTAATATTTCAGATTTTTTTATAAAGTAACATTTTCTTCTATGTGATAAACTTGTGAGAGCAGGACAATAAATCTTATATTTTTGGATTTTCTTATCTTGGGTCAAAAGAAAATCATCAACTTACGTTTAAAAAATCTGAAAAAATGACTTGTGTTTTTTTTTACTTAGCAGACAAGTGTATCCAAAGCAAAATACAATTGTTTTTTTTTTAACCTATAAAGGCATAATGTGGTCTATGAAGGAAACCCATGCATGCATGAGCAGAACATGCAAACTCCACACATAAAGACTGCAGCCAGGATTCAAACCTGCAACCTTGTTGCTGTGAGGCAGCAGTAAAACCACCTGCACCATCATGCCCTAATAGTCCAGATTTCTCATAAAAACTAAAGAAAATCAGAGTAAAAACTGTCACAGAATAACAGAGTGTCATCAGCATCAATTAATTCACCTAAAACAGACATGAAAACAGGAACTACGTTGGTGGAAAAACCACCTGTACTATAGAGACTGAGCTCATTAGAGCCAAAAAAATAAATACAAATATGAGCAAATACATAAACAGATGTAAAAGATGGTGCTCTAACAGGTAAAGGGGAAAAAGTCATGGTGCTTTCTGTGTTTCTGCTCCACCAAAATAAAAAGAGGGCTGTTTTTTCTTCCACCTCAGCATTGACTCACACTGGAACGTGTTGCCAACAGACAGAGTCTGACAGTTTAATATTTATGTTGTCAATTCCAGAGTCTAACCTTGGTAATTAGGGGAGGTGATTTTGGACAGATGTGGACAGAGGGACAAAGACATCTTTTGTTTGGCTCTTATGAATGCTGTCACCTTCTCCCATGACAACATTTAAAAACTAGACCTACAGTCACTGGCAGACCCAACGCTCCCCTGCTCGTTGAGTTAAGTCACATTTCTTCATGGCATGAGGTCAGCGTTGGGAGGGACGTCACGTCAAACAGCATTAAAGTGAAATGTCTACTTTAAGCAGAATTATATTATTTATTTAAAGGTTATGTTAGTTTTTTAAAACACATGCAGCAGCTCAACATTTACTTCATAACAGTGTCTGTGACAGAAACAGGTTGGCACAATGCTGCAGGTATTTTTGAAAGCTGCACATTAAATATATAATAAATAATTTTCTTAATCTAAAGTGTAGCATAATGAAACTGGCTGGATCGGCATTATGTAGCATTGTGATATGCTACACCCTCTCCAAGTAGATATTAAACTCATTTAAAAGATTAGATGAAGTTATAAACAGTGACATAACCGTAGGAAATGGATAATATTTATTGAAGGTATATTAGGTTCTTTTTGGTTGTGGACAGTGAATTAATACCGTTTTAATAATGTGAAGCTGAGGCAAACTAAAAGATTTTACAATCCTTTATTTATAAAAGAACTAAGAACACACAGAGAAATAGAACAGTTCTGATTTTTGAGGTAGCTCATTTATAGCACACAATTAAGATTCTTAAGCATGATGTGGAATGTTTAAAGATGTCTCTCATTGTGAGGTTAACAGACTTAAGTACACTCTAAAAAGTAAAACCATCATTTACTTAAATTTTTTGGTGTAGCTTTTTACACCCAAGAACTTTGAGTAGAATGGAGACAATTATATTAAGTAAAAGCCAACTTTATCAATATAATTGTCTCCAATCTACTCAAAATTCTTGAGTGTAAAAATGTTACACCAAAAAATTTACGTAAATGATGGTTTTACTTTTTAGAGTGTATGTTTTGATGAGACTAGGGGAAATTTAGACGCTACTAGTTTAGTCTAAAGTTGCTTTTAGTTGCTATTTTGAGTTGCTACTGAATTTGGATGGTTTAATTTAGTTTCGGAGAATTAAACTTTATCAAGGGCCTTGATCAGAACAGTGTTAATTTCGTAGACAAAATATTTTCGTTATTTATTTCGTCACGAATATATTTTACCGAACGAAAACTAAACGAAATTCAAAAATATAAAACGGGAAAAAAAAATAAAGACGAAGACTAAATCGGCGGACCTTTTCGTCAGGAACGAAAGACGAGACGAGAATTTGACAGTGACGAAATCCAATCAGAAAACGGGAAGAATTTGACGAACATACCAAAGAACCAATCAGCAATCGGAGCAGGCGGGACTAGAGAAGGGAACCAATCAGCAAACGTAACAGGCGGAAGTAGATGAGAAAGGAACCAATCAGAGTCCGCCTTGTCGGAACGCGCCGGGGTTTGTAAACAGCAAAGCAGACTCCGACAGGAACAGACTTTATAGTGGGTCAAATTAACAGAACGGAGGCAGAGTTACGACGCTATTTTTAAGATAATAGCGATGAATGCAGCAGAGGCTTCAAACAGCTGTCAGGGAGACAGGAAATATGGAGTTATGGAGTGAAATGACATAAGACGGAGCGTTGTGGCGATCACGTTCTGTGGGAGGAGACTGGACCGCAGAACAGCTGATCAGACTCTGTGAGTTAAAGCCTGCAGACTTTTGATCTGACATGTCATGAGCAAAGTTCTGACAGTTTGCATTATTATGGTATTTATTTTGCTCAGGATCACTAGTGTCTTTCCTGACAGAACTCAACACACATTAGAATATTCATTACAGATCTTTGTGATTGAATTAATAAAAAAATATTAAAGGTCTCTAAATAAGATAATATTTAAACTACTTCCTCAAATTTTCAACAAAAATAGTTTATTTTAAAAGTGAATTTAGTTTTTTTTTCTGAAGATTAGTCTTGGAAAGGGGTGTGTCTTATAATTGGGGTCATTAACAATATTGGGAACGTTGACAAAGGGCCCATTTGTTTATTAATACTTAATAATGCACTAATGTTAATAAAAGTAAAGTGTTACCCCAATTCATTTAAAGAAATGTAAAATAATTGCACCAGAGGAAAAAAATATTAATATTAGTGAAATATGCCTATTTTATATTTAGTCGACTAAAATAGTTCAGAATTTTAGTCGACTAAAATTAGACTAAAACTAAAATGAATTGGACGACTAAAACTAGACTAAAATGAAAAAGAATTTTAGTCAAAAGACTAAGACTAAAACTAAATTAAAATTTCACACCAAAATTAACACTGGATAAGAAAGGGGGTTTCGCTTACTGAGTGTGGACGTTCCTGGATCTGGCAAGCGTCGGGGTTCTTGACGAGCTGAGGTGGGGTCCCCAGACCCGGAGGTGGTCCTGCAAGGCGTGGCCACATAGGACTTCGCCGGACAGTCCGTGGATACGTCTCGGTCAGCAAGGGAAGCATTTCAGCCAGCATGCTGAAAGCATTTCTGATCAGTCCCCTTGTTGGTTTAAAGAGAAGGCATTTCTCTTTTTGAGGTCATCCTGAGAGTTCCCGCAAACTCTCCTGGGATCGGCTGAGGGGAGGTCGAGAGTGAGAGACACCCACGCAAGCAGGCGTCTCTGGAGAACTTGTTCAAAGCTGTTGAGGTTCAGCTCAGACTGAAGGCTTAGACTGAAGTTGACGTGTCAACTGAATTAGTTTTGATACTCAGTTATAAGTTAACCAATCAGAATTTGAATCGTGTCTTAGATGACTGCTGAGGAGTGAGGGGAGGTTACCAAGCTCACATCACTTCCGTCTGTTAACTCACTATAAAGTGTTTAACTTAATAAAAAAAGATTAAAGTAAATACTTGTCATTTTAAATGATTGATGACATAATTTACCTTTAAGTAACAAACCTTATTTTAACTTTAGCAAAAGTAGAAAAGGTGTAACTAACATGACTTAAGGATTATGGAGAAATAAACGTGAAACAGAAGAAACACATCTATAACACTGAGTGAATGTGAGAGCGAATGACCTTGAAGGAGGAACACTGTGAGCACATTAAATGTAAACAAGAGATTAACCTAGTGTCCAAAGAAAAGAGGCTGAATGAGGCTGAGTTTATTATAACTAAGAGAGTCCGGTGAGGTCATCTGGCCGGAGGCTGGACAGACATCTGACCAGAAGGTTGGCGGACACCTGTAGGGATGTTGAGTCAGGTTATCAAAAGGTTAGGACATGATGAAGGGTCAGATAATCCAGATTATCGGCAGAAAAAGTACAGTAGTGTGTGTGAGTGACCAGGGGTCAAATGTCATTGGATTAGCGTATTCCGTGGCGCTACAAAAGATTTATCTGGATTCTCCAGATACTTTGATAAATATATTTTTGCATGTCTTTCTTGTCTGCAAGCTGGTGGTTTTTGAAACATGAACTAACAAGCTTGTATTAAATCTAGCTCTAACAAACACTTAAAGAGACAGGTTAGATTTTATTAAAGTTGTGCAAAAAATGAATGTCTAACCTGCTGCACACAGCTGAGGCTGTTCATCTCTGCAACAAACGTACAAAACCTGGGCAAGCTATGAACACCTAAAATGAAACAGGTTAAAAAAAATCACAGATTTTGAACTGGCTACATTACAGTTATTCTCACAAAATATTATGGAAATTTGAGGCTGAACTTGGCAGTCTTTTCAGTTTGCTGTGTGACATTTCTCAACATTTCATATTAGATATTTCCCAGCAGACATTTTGACTTGCAAGAGTAGAAAAGGAATGGGGAATTAATGAAGGCTGCATTCCATTTAGAAGAAGTTCTGTTCATTAGCAGTTTTATAGAACAACCACAGTCGCAGAATGCAGCCCCTGTTTATTACACCGTGCTTTACTCTGACATGTCAAACGTTCAGACATTTACAGCCAAGGTTTATAGAATAAACTTCCATGAACCTGATTTTTTTATTTTACTAATTAAAGTTGTTTAAGACTAAAGCTTTGTAACTGACCCCATCAGAACTAATGCTTTTTTTGGTCCAAACTAAGATATTTTGAAAAAGCTACCTAAATTATAACTTGTATGTTATGGATTGTTTATATAACCTCCCCATAGTAACCCACATCAACTGATCTCAGCTAATAAAGCATCCTCTAAAGAAATGACACTTTCTTGTGTTTTTACTGATAATTTATGAGGATTAAAAGTATTTTGGGTGATGAAAACATTTATCAGCATAAGCAAAAAAATACATCCACAGATACATTTAGCCTGTGCTCATACTGCTACTCAGCTGTGGTCACTGGTCAGACTTGTCACGGTTTGGTCTCTCCTGTGTGGGAAAAGTCTGACCGCCGACTGTGCAAACACCACAAAGTACTACTTATGTTCACTAAGTCATCATCCTACAAAAATACAGAAGTTTCAAAGGCTTTAACATAATAAATGATTCGTTTTTACTTATAAAAATGGGTCTTTTCTCTCTCACGCATCCTATCACACCACAGCTTCTGTTCTGCATAAAGAAGACACGTAAACACTGTTTAGCACAATCAGAGAGGAAAGATTCATTAGTGACATTAACCAATAAGAACAAGTTAAGCTCTTAAAACATTGTAAATACCAAAGTTATTTATTTTCTTTGCTCTGCGTCAGCCCACCTGCAGTGAGAGTGAAGACAGGTACCTGCCATAAAACCTCAGGCTTTATCGTCCAGGGCAAACGCAGCCCAGGCACACTTTAGTTTAATGACAGATGACCTTAAGCCATTTCCAGGCTGTAAAGGACGCCGTGTAGCGGCTTAAGTGCATCAGAGGCATGAGGCTGGAATCTGTCAGTAATGGACTGTTGTTAATGTTTATAGGATTCTGTTATTCTCTCATTTGTTAAATGTTTATAAAATCATAAAATATAAATAAACATTCACACAATCGGTCAATCAGTTAGATATTTACATGTTTAGGCAACTAGCTGTTCAGTAGATAGGACATTTTTATTAAGACTTCTGATTCAAACTTTATTTTAGCTTCTCATTTCATTGCAGATTATATTAAGTCTTAAAGCACCTTCTAGAGAGGATCATACGTACTGTATATATATATTTTCTTTTTAGATCACTGCTCTTTAAAGTATTCATTTCACATGTAAAGCTCACTGAAGCGGAGGAGGTCAGAAATGCTTTAAATCAGAGCTCTGGGTCGTAACCCAGAGGTTTCCTGCCTTATTGAGCAATCTTCTTTTATTCTATCTATAGGGTCCACCCCTCCTCATGTTTTGCTTGTGTTTTATATCTCCCATTTCACAAAGAGAGGCCTCACAAACAGCCTCTTTCACGCCTCCCTCAGCAGATCCTCTCACTGAGCTCTTCTCCATTCAGACAAGTAAAATATATTTTTTTAAAAAGAAAAATTCAAGGGGAATGTGCAATCCTGTCTTTTCACTGTGAAAAGGGAAACATGCATTTGGGTGATGTACTGATATCTTTATATGAAAGAATAAAAAAAACAGGCTCCTGTTCATTGATTGGTCCTGAGACGTTTATAGGTTTTTCCAAAAGGGGCGATTGAGGGTGAAAGAGCCCCAAAAACCTCCAGCAGCTTGGAACCTTTATGATAGTGCCAAATATGAATCACTGCAATGTGGATGCCAGACGGGCCTTTCCTGTGTTGCTTAGAGAGAGCCCATTGGATCAGAGCAGCCGGGCCAGCGAGGGGGGGTTAACTGTTTCAGATTGCTGCACTGTACCGCACAGTAGATATGACTTGATGCTCCTGCTCCTTCCCCGCAGCATGGGTGGTCTTCGTTTGATTTTATAGTGCCACCTATTAGCACCACAAGCCAGTGATTTATGCAGTTGTCGGCTTCAACTTCATCAGCTCCGTCAACCGCCAGTGAATTGTGGGTATGCTGGCAAAGCCTTAACACCTCCTACTTTGGGGCTAAAGTAAACCACCCCTCGAAAGCAGAAAGGAGGGGGGGAAGCTGTTAAAAAAGGAAAATAGAATTTAGATAAATAACAACCATGCAGACGAGTGAGGCCTCCTCTGGAGGACTTCCAGCCTAAACATCTGGCTGGCTGCATATAAGGAAGAGAGTGTGTTTAGCTTAAAGCAAGGTGAGAACCGAGGAATCCATTCAAACTGTCAACTTGGGAATCCCTGCACAGAAATATGAAGCCTTAACAGATAAAGTGTTGTAGAAATAGAATAGCTTTATTTACAACAATAAAATATATTAAAAAAAACAGTGAAGTGTTTTCTTTAATACTCCCGTGTGCTCTGTGGAAAACCTGTTGAAAATTAAGCCAATTATATAAACGTGGAGTTGCTTTGCATCAGGTTGTGTGGTTAAAAACTCATGGAAACTGAGGGTAACAGCACTTATTCTCTGCCTGATGGAGGGAAAGGTGTTATTCCCTGCAGGCAGAGCAAGTAATGGGTTTTTGCTCGGTTGTAATGAGGTTGTTGGATTTATCTTGGACCGGTGTTCTGGGCCAACTTCAACAAGCACAGAAATGAAAAACAAAGGTGGACTATGCATGTGGGTGATTTACAGGATTCTATACAAATACATATGTATGTACTAGGAAAAATAAAACCCCGTGGCTGCTACTGTTACACCGGAGGCGCTGCAAGAAGATTAAAATTCTAATTTGTGGAAAAGACACTGGAGTTTATAAAAGTCAGGGGCTAATTGTTTTTACTGCAGCTGCAATTAAAGAATGTCAAACTGTATTAAATTCTTAATCCCAGCAGGTTTGTGGGAAAACAGGCTGTTGAATTGATCAGGAGGGAAACTGATGATGTAATATTCTAGCTCAGAGGTTCTGCTTTGAGCTGTGGACCCACTGCAACCCCAGATATTGTTGGTTGAACCAAACATTGCTAAAACAACTGCAACTTGTATTAAATCACTTCTATCCATTTCCAAACCCAGATCACAGGGCAACCAGCCCTCCCTCTCCCCAGTCGCCCCCTCCGGCTCATCCAGAGGGACTCCCAGGTGTTTCCAGATCAGATGTGAGATTTATTTCTCCAGCAAGTTCTGGGTCTGCAGAGAGGTCTCCTCCTGGCGGGACACATCTATAACACCTCCCTCTGAAGGTGGAAAGTGTTCCTACCAAATGCACAAACCATCTCAATTAGCTGCCTTTAAGGTGGAGGAGTAGCAGCTCCTAACCGTATCCCTGAGGGTGAGTCCAGAAGCTCATTTCAGCCACAAAAGTATTAATAATCTCACTCTTTAGAGTCATACCTACAGCTTATGGCAATAAGTGAGGGTTAGAATGTAGATCAGCTCTGTTCACTACAACAGATCAGTCTGCCCTCACTCTGGAACAAGACCCCAAGATGCTCAAGGTATTCAATACTGTGCAATTCATCATTTCCAACTGTGGATTTGAGGGTGCTGATTCATAGACAGCAGTTAGATGCAGAGGCCATGGCAGTCTGATCTTTGGTTTTTGGAACGTACCAATAGTCAACGATAGTGTTGCCATCATGGATTTTAACTGTCAGGGTCTCAAACCAATCCCCTCAACTTATAGAGTCTGTGTAAACTGGATGCCTGTGTGTATGCATGTCTCCATGCTCATAAAAATGTGAAACAAGTGCAGTACCTGCAGACAGCAACAAAAACCTGCAGTATTTAGTTTATTTTTTACCTGTACATAAATGTGTCAGTCAGAAAAACAAATTCTGATTCAAAATGAGCAAAGTTTGGATGCAAATACAGCAAAAGTGACAAACTAACTTTTGTAGTTTGAACTAATCCATGATAAGAATCCCTGATTTACAAATTAACTGTGTGACTTCCAGCTCAAAAATACTCAGATCACAACTCAAACATTGAGCTTTGAAACACAAATTGGATTCATGCAGATGTTGGGAAAAGTCTTATGACAAAGATTTTAAGCAAATGACTTAGCATGAGAGCAGATACGATGTATTGAAAATCAAATGACATGTTTAGTTGCAAAAAACTGTAAATAAATTGAATTTTTTCTGAAAGTCTGGGATTCGTGACCAGTCCCAACTTTAGAATCCAACATGGCTCCTTCTCACATTAAAAGCTGTTAGCTGCATAAATAAACTTTTCATTATTTTTATTTCTGTTGGGGTTTTTTTCCAGTAATTTATTCACATACTGTCCAGATGATACATAATGGCGGTCATCATGTCTGACTCAGATCCGACGTCATTCCTTGGTTTGTCTTCCAAGTAAAATGGGACTCAGCCTAACCCTGGCTCTTTTACTGCTGCTTCCTGACATGCAGCTGCTTCATGTTTGTGTATCCTTCAGACCTACATCACAGACGTCCCCGGTGAATTGTTGCTGTTGGCTACATGCAGGGTGTGACTGGTGGCAAAGGCCTTTCCTCGGTGTAAAGTGGTTTCCTTAATGTATGCTGGGTCAGGTCATATTTTTGAGATGAGAAAAAAAAGCACACTAAGGTCACACGCTAGTTCTCCAGCTGCCAGAAAGTGTGATCAAACAGTTCCTAATTAGAACCATATAATTTGGTAACTTTATGATATTAAAGCTGGCAGCGATGGTTTTCCCAAGCAAAACTGACTTCATGAGCGGCTGACCATAATTTGGGGTTTTGTTGCATTTGTGCAGGGGGGGGGGTTATGGTGTGTGTGTGTTTAGAGGGAGGGAGGCGGAGATGATAGGCGTTTCTCCAGAGACAGAGGTGTTTTGGAGAGGGAAGCGGTTGGTAAGGAGTCAAGTATGTATTTGTTTGGCCCAGGAGCGAGACAACTCCAGGATGAAAGGACGGGGAGTCGGTAGGAACATCGCTGTTTCACAGGGAGGCTTTCAGCCTTCAAGTGTCACTGTCATCATACAGGCTGAGGACACAACCACAGCGACTGCTGTCAGTTGTCATGGTGATGGGGAAAAAAATAAACAGAATAACAAAGACAACAGCTTGTTAGTACAGAAAAGAAAACGACGAAGATGAGAAACAGAAATTTGAACATTTACGATGCGGTTCACCAGAACGCCTTGACATTTAGGGAGATTTGTTTTTATGCTCCTTGATAGGAAAATGGATTTTTTATTGATTATATTATATAATCAAGGACCACACAGTCAGGATTAGCTCCGTTTAAAGATGGAAACAGATGGCAGGATAAAATTAGACTGACAGCTCTAAACAAAAACATAGAAATTAAGTTTAATTTGTGATTAAATGCCAACTTATTTCTGGAAGGGGGAAAAAGTGTTGAGCAACCAGGTCAAATGAATAAACTTACAAGAAAAGAGTCAACAATATGACCTCATAAACCTATTGTTTTTTTGAAACTGGGGATAAATAAGGATAACTGGTGAACTTTACCCTGTTATTTATCTAAGACTCACAGATTAAGCTGTCAATAATTATCATGATGTTTTCAAAAAAGGTACAATTTTCAACATAGAAAAAAAAAAGACAAAATAATTCTATAAACTGGATTTCCAGACATCTCACGGCTTATCGCAGCATCATAAAGAGTTCCAGTACGTGTGAACTGATTCTTTAAACACATGTGTTGCTTGAGAATGAAGTTTGCTCAGCTCAGTGAAGCATTGTGACCCTTCAGGGCCAGGTCGTCAGTCAGGCGTGGGGGGAAGACTCAACAGGAACGAGAGGAAACCAGGATTCATGAAGAGTCTGAGACTCAGCCGAGGAGCTGAATCCCCCAGAGACTTCTAGCTGTCTCACTCCGTCTGTTGACACTCTCCTACTCCATTGACTTTTTCATTAACCCCTTATCAAAATGTTTTTCTCCCCCACACTCCACTGACATTAACACAATTCCCTTTTTCCCATCACAGCAGACTGTTTCAGCTCTTCCCCCTTGTGGTCAGATTTGGTATTAGGGGACATTAAAAGGTTTGTCTTATTCTTGTTCATCTAATAGTTTTTTAAACATTTATTACATTAATACACTCCTCCCCTCACAATATACCCTTTTTTTTTGCAATAAAGTGTATGCAATGTTTTAAATAGAAATGCTTTCAAAATCTTTAAAAACTGTTTTTAAATAATTCCAACAGCCAGCTAAATAATTGCAGAGCTGTTTAATAGCATCTCTTTACAAGAAGCCAACACTGTAAAAATAAATTATTTGCTGCTGAATAAATTAACCAAAATAACTAATGACTTCACATAATTACTTGCATTTTGCAGAGTAGGCAAAATAAAGTTAAAATCATGTTGCCTCTTCTGCAGTTTATTTGACTCAATTCATTTCCTTGCCATCATTCTTTAACTGGAGTGTTTTATATTGAATCCTTTTATTAATTTTCTACATCAGGATTACTGCATGATCTAGTCTACAAAATGTTTTAATTTGTAAGAAGTCATAATTATGGTAAGACCAAATATATGCAACAGTTTACAAAATACATAATTCATTTCACTAAGTTGATTAAATGTTTTCTTTATAAAATTGCCTCACTTTTTGCAGCTGCTATTATTTCTAGGTACCTGGTGGTCCCATTTCCAGCTGCATCATTCCTGCTGTTCTAGCACCTACTAGTGGTTGGAATCATGCACTCACTATCAAAGCATTGTGTAAATTAAACAATCTGTTTTCCTTAATCCACAGAAATGTGTCCAACTTTTCATGACCTTGTATGAAATCAAACTAGTTCCCTTCCCGGGTCACTTGTCTGACATTCCTTTAGTTGTCGTTTATTATCACAGGAGTCTCTGACTTTACACTGAAGAACAATTTAGAGCATTTCTATTCTCAAACCCCTCCATCTCATCTCACCTCTAACAAAAATCAACACGCAACCATTAAGAATAGCCCGTTTATTATCAAAACTGTATTTAATTTACAGTTCCCTGAAGAAACAGCTTCACACCTCCCTTCCATTGTTGTTCCGAAGGCATTCAAACTTCATCAGATTACAGTCAAAACAGTCAGAGACATTTATACTTCACTGGATGGACGTCAACTGCCAGGTTGGTCGTTACCAAACAGGTTATGAAAAACAGAAAAACTGATTTTTTTGGTTGCATTTCATTTTAAAACCTGATTTTTGGAAAAGAAAACCAAACGCCAAGACTACATAACATTTTCAGACATGTCTTTCTAAATCCAGAATGGATCTCAACCAAAAGGCATTTTGAAGTCGACTGAGGTTTTCGTTGGGAGAAGCTGTTTGAGGAAGCTCAGAATTCCTCCTCTGCGTTTTTGCTCCTGGAGGCCTTGAGCTGTTTGAGACGCTCGATGCATTCCTCCACGCTGCGCTCACCGTGCACTTTGTTGTCTCGGGTGCGAACATTCACAGTGTTGCCCGTCTTCTCCTTCTCTCCCACCACTTTCCCCAACAAGATAACATGCAAAGACAAAACAAGCAGAAAAAACAACAACAAACAATCAATATCAGGAGCGACAGAGACGAGAAAAGGACAGACTGGTATGAAAGGAACAGGTTGCTGCTGACCCAGAATGAAGTTGTACTGAGCTAACTGAGCATTTCGGATCTTTTTGTTCATTGTGCAGCTGGGGTCGACGTCCACGTCAGCCATGAAGCCGCTGCTGTGGAATTCCTGCTTGACCTGCAAAGTTAACCACAGAAAAATATGTGTTAAAAATGATCACTTTGTTAAAAATAAATGATTTTAGAGAAGAGTTTTAACAAAGTTTTCCTTAGTAAAAATCTACCTGCTGCTTCCTTCTCTAACACCAGGGGAGTGTAAAAGTTATTTCTACAATTGGTCTTATTTAACGTAGAAAAAGTCTTTTTTATTTAAAGTGTTTGTGGTGATCTTCTCTAAGCTTTAGTATTTCAGTGCATCTCTGGTGACCCCATGTGACCTAAACTATGTTCCTACAAAATTCAAAATCCACTGACCTAAATTATTATAATTAGACAAATTTTCAACAAACATCAGCCAACAGACTTTTTCCACTGAATCCAGTTTAAATTATACACCCTCTCTGCAAAAAACACTAGAAACTAATGCCCACTTTACAATAATATTTTAAATGAACATGTTTTCTAGTAAATACTTTGTCAAATATGTATTTTTCCATTTGAAATTCATCTGCATGACCCAGAACCAGTTGTAGTTTTGTTCAGTGGTTTTTCACTTTCAGAATTTAAATAGACAACTTCAAGGAACTTTAACTCTGGAATGTGTATTTGTACTGAAGTAGCTGAGGTCAGTGCATACTTTCTCAGCGTACTCGTCGCAGGTTGGTCCCACAGGTACAACCATCACTTGACGGGGAGAAAGCCAAAGTGGCCTGGAAGAAAAAAGGAAACAGAACATATCTGCATTTATCTGGGTCTGAACACAGGAAAGTTCTGCAAATAAAAACAGCAGTTTCCTATTTTAAACTAATATATCTGGACATCATTATCAGAACTCAACTGCATTCAAATAAAATATCAATATCTCCTGGAGTCTGGTTCTACTTGACAATCCTTTTGTTTACAAACCATTTTCCGCCGTAGTTTTCAGTCAGAATAGCGATCATCCTCTCTACAGACCCCAGGATGGCTCTGTGGATGATCACTGGTTTCTTCTGGTCGTCACCATCATGACTACAAACATACACATTTTAAACGTTTACATACTTCACTTATACAATCTCTTGTTTGTTTCTGTGAAAGTTGAGCTTTTGCAGCATAAAATATAGAATATACTAGAACATGAGAAAAGTTACCCGACGAAGCTGAGATTAAAGCGGATGGGAAGCTGGAAATCAAGCTGTATGGTGGCACACTGATGATATCGCCCGATAGCGTCCTTGATCTGAATGTCAATCTGCAGACGTGAGACATGTGTGATCAGCAGTGTCCCTCCTGGTGAGTTACAGTTAAATTTCATCAGTGCTGCGCTGCACAAGCTCACCTTGGGTCCGTAGAACGCTCCGTCACCGGGGTTGAGAACCCATTTTTCTCCAAACTCATTTAAGCTGTTCTCCAGTTGCTGTAAAAAAAAAAGAAAAAAGCATTTTATGAAATAATAAAATGAAGAAAATACACAGAAAGCATTTATCTACTGTTTTGGTAATTTTCTACTTTGTATAAGGAAGAAAACAATCCTAAATATTCCTGAATTTACAGTATTTTCTCAGTAAAACGTCTCTTAGAAATAGGGTTAGACAGAAAACATAAAGAAATTATTTTATAATAGCTCTCAGACAGAGGCAAATCTTCATTAATAAATACCAATAACTTTGGTTTGGTGTGTTTATAATCTAAATGGTTATGAATGATGGATAAAATGAAATGTTAAAATTAACCATCAGAGATGCTGCCACAAAAAAACAACAACCTTGAAATATTTTCACTCGGCATCAGTAAGAATTCATTTTGAAAATTTACCTTACAGTAGATTATAACACCAAAACACACACAAAGACTGAAAAACACAAGCAAACTAAAGAAGTGGAGGATGAAAATAATAAGTAAATAAGATTTAAACAGCAAGGGACACAGATCAGATCATTATGTAAGACAGGAGCTTCTAACCTCAAAAAACAATCAATAAAGGAATAAAATAGAATGAAGTGTGAACATCTAATGCCTCTCTCTTCTATTTACTGTCTGTGAGGTGGAGCAGTCAGGATAATATCACAGTTTTCTGGTGAGACTGCATATAAGGGGTATTTAGAGTTTCTAACACATAGACAGAAAAACAAGGTCTTCACGTTACCTTTTCTGCTTGGTCCCACATCTGTGGGTCTCCCAGGAACTTCTCAGGCCTTGTGGAAAGGTTGAGTTTGAACGTGAAGCCAAACACTTCATAGACAGTTCGCAGGAAGTCCAGGCAGCCCTTTATTTCCCCCTCAATCTGCAATCAGTCATAACAGAAACACATTTACATAAATTATTTGACATCTTAAAAGTTTAAGAAATCACTGAGAAAATGCTGTTGCAGCAGTTAATGAAACAAATTAAAAGGAGACCAATTCCATTTTACACAGGTGTAAATGACTGGATCACCACATCAGACAAACAGTCAAATCACTTGTTAGGTTTAATTGTTACTGGCAGTGACTCAGGTCTACCTGAACCTGTTAATCAGGGAGCAGCAGCACGTGGTGTTGTCATTACAAACCATTTATCACCAGTAATATTAAAACTGTTCCAAGAAGACACTGAAAACCTTCAGCCTTTAACTTCTTAAAGAAAAACGTGCTTTTTATCCTGCACTTTTTTTTCTGAGGAGTCACGAATGTTGATTTACCCGTTAAAATAAAATGAAAAACCTTCATCAAAAGGTATTAAGAAGTGTTAGCAGAACTGAGACTATCTGGTCCCAGAGAGAACTCAACCAACTCTGCTTTGCACTTTTATATTTTAGGTTACTGGTAATTTCATAATCTTCTTCCTCGTCTCAAATCCATCACCTGCATTATTCAGAATGTTTGATATCACTGCTGAATTTCAGATACTTAAATGAGATGACCCCCCTTTCACCTGTACTCTTTAACTTCAACAGACTCTGCCTCAGGCTATGTTAACTAAAGCAAATTATTGATCATAAGCTGCTTTATGTTTTTTAAATTTTTTTATAAAACTGACCAGAAAATTATGTTTTATGAGAAGGACTTTGTGCAGGCCTCACCTGCTCTATGGAGCAGAAGATGTGTGCATCGTCCTGCTGGAAGCGACGGACCCGGGTGAGTCCAGTCAGGGCCCCTGACAGCTCGTTTCTGTGCAGCACTCCGAAGTCGGCCATGCGGAGGGGCAGCTCTCTCCAGGAACGAGGACGGTGATCAAACATCAGACTGGTGCCAAGCAGCAAAAACAAGCAGAGCGCAAAAATGCAACCGTCAGCTTCAATCTGGAGTTATCACAATGCAGGAAAATTGCTCTTCTGATTCAGTGCTCCTGTGAAAGCCCAAATTTAACGTTTGATGTAACCGATAATCACCACAATAAAATGTGCTGGAAGCTCGATTTGGATTCTAATGTGATGCACGGAGGAGAGACCAACTGAGGCAGGTAAAAAGGAGACAAAAGATCTGAATACAAAGAACTACTGATTCTGCAATGCAGCATTTGGCAGTAAATGGAACTGGGTCATTTTACAACTGAAAACCCTGCAACAGCACTGGTCCATTATGTGCTGAGCTGAAGTCGTTCAAAAACTTCTGCTGCAGAATATGTGAAGGTATTTCATTTAATGTTTCTTTTGTGTTCATACTCCAAGTAAACAAAAACCCTCACCAGTGTCCGGGGCAGTTCATAGGTTTAAGTGCAAAGGTCTCCTTCTCTGATTCGAAGGAGAACATGTTCTCGCTGTAGTGCTGCCAGTGGCCTGAGGTCACCCACAGTTTGCTGTTGTAGATGTTGGGAGTCACCACTTCCTGGAAGCCCCTCTTCTTGTACTCACTCTGTCAAATAAAAAACAAGGCACTCATCACACACATATTCAACTTTTATCACTTTAAATCTCTGTCACATGACAAATAACTGGATTATGAAAGAGATTAAAGTTCTTCAACCTTACTTCTGCTGTTTTTTTGTTGTTTTTTTTAAAGAAAAGATTTAGTCAGGCATGTTTAAAGAGTGTCCTGGGGGCCACTTGCAGCCCTCTAAGGGATTTTGTGTGACCCTTAACTGTATTTCAGGAGTGGTAGAATTTTATCCCCCATCAGGTTGTGGATGCAGAGACACTTTAACTATTTTTTATTCAGATTTTTACTAACCTGAGACCTAACAAATAATACAGATAAATTAAAATCTTTTAAATCCAATCCAAAGTATTAAGTCTATAATTTACCAGTTTTTTCCATTTAATTTAATTTCCTGGTAAATAGAACCAAAAACCTTCACTGACTTTTACTAAACTTGTGAGCATCATTCATAAAACCTGCCTAAATCCAGCAGTATTACTGGAGAGAGAGTGACCCAGATCCTGGTTTTGTTACTGATACTCAAATAGAATTTATTTTCAAGAGACTAAAAAATAATTGACCAATCAAATCCTGGGAATGTGATGCTTTTCTTTTACTAAGGCAAACACACGAGACCCTTTTAGCAGCTCAAAAGAAAATTACTATAAAACTGTTTTTGCATTTTTCAACTCGGAGACTTTGGCCTTGATCTTGAAAAGTTTGGACACATTGACTTAAGCAAAACCAAAACAAAAGACATTCAGTTCTAAAACCTGATGAGTTCTGTACACATGGAAACACTCAGCTTAACGTTTCATTACATCTTGGATGTTTCTTCTTCTTCTTTAACATTACATTCCTAATTCAAAATATGGTTATCAAAGAGCTAATAAAATAAAACCCTATGAAATTGACTGTAAATGTTCACAGTTAACAGTATTTGAGTTTGTTTTGCTTGTAGGAGTCGAGTTCCTTCTAAAACCTCATTCCTCAAAATCTCCTCAGTCAGAAATTCATTTTGACACATTAAAATGAAATTGCTTCCAGAAGTATTTTCCACTCTGACTGCACACGCTGAAAACCAAGATTTGAAAACCAATTTTTCGCTCTGTATAATTGAGCAACGGAGCTTTTCTTTAATGCTGTCAGATACATTTGATTTACACGTTTTAAAAAGTATTTGTTCACTTCTAAGGCCGCGCTGCTCGTCAGACAGGGCTTACTCTGATTTGAGGCTGTGTCGAGGTGAAAGGCGGGGATTACGTTTGAGTTGCGATGGGGAGACAGGGAGGTTAAGAACAAGCTTCACCAGCTCCCAAGTTCACCATTTCTGTTTGCTACAACACAGCTTGAAAAACTATAAAAGTGTGCAGAAAGTTCTGGTCATCTGACGATTCTGCAGCATCTCCTTGACGGATCTCTCTCTATTACCTGTACTTTAAACTTCATGTGGTCTTTATGGTTTAATAGAACTTCTACAGCATTTATTAAACCAATCAACATGCAGGACAACACATCCAAATGTTTTCATATTACCTGCATAATTGATAAATGCTTTAGTAATGAATAAATCATGCACAGCAATATGAAATGATTGCTTTATCTTAACGAGCGAGGATTTAATTCATTTGCCATTTTAGCTTGAAAAATAAATAACCTGCTTAAATTAATGTTTTTTGAAGTTGGTTACTTTTTAATATACTAAAGCATTTTATCAGCGATGTAATAAAGATGGGGGGGAAACATAACTGTGCTGCATTGAATGTTAATGTAAATGCAGCTTCAGTTAAGAGCAACTAAATGTACAAATCAGTTCATTTAATTCTCTTCAGGTCTGCTTGCAAAACTAAAACTTTCTGCCTTATAACCTCGACTTTCTGTTGGCCCTCAAAGCTTGGAGAGAGATCAAAGTGGGTATCCACAGTGGGCCTGACAGCCCAAACTCACTCTGATGAACTCAATCAGCGTGTTGTAGATGAAGGCCCCTTTAGGCAAGAAGAAGCAGCTCCCTGGACTCAGTTCATGGAAGAAGAAGAGTTCCTGCTCCTGGATTTAAAAAATAAATAAAAGAAGTTTGTTAGAGTGATGGAAAATTAAAAAAGCAGGTAGCCCTTGGGTCAAACTGGTTTCTGTTTAACATAATGCAACGACTCATCACATATTTATCCCCGTCGTACTCAGAATCCTGCTTAGCTTGCTTTTCCACAGGCATAATAACTGAACACACATTCTCTGCAACAACTACTATTTAACAATGTTTAGTCTAAATGCTTTAAGCTAACGTCACTAATTAGAAATGCGTCAACAAATAGATCACAGGCACATTTTTTTTATTTCTTTGAAAGCATGTAAGTGAGCTTGTGTTTTAACATCAATAAATCAAGTTAAAATGTACCACCAAGACTGTTTTCATACTAAAAAAATGACTTTCCACTTTATCCTTTAGAATTATTCTACAACTAATATATATGCACTTGTTTTTTAGCTCAGAAAATACCAACATACCATAAATAACTCATCTTTATACATATAAACCTTGTGGGTGGCCACTTTGAACTTATCCTCCCTGACAACTTATTTATATTTCAGCTCATACCCGGCCCAGTTTGCGGTGATCTCTGTTCTTAGCCTCCTCCTGAAACTTCTCCCACTCTTTAAGCATTTTGGGGTCGGGGAAGGAGATTCCATAAATCCTCTGGAGGGTTTCCATGTCTGCCTTTCCCTCCCAGTAAGTAGACGAGTTCTAGCACAGCACAAGAGGGAGAAAAACAACTTTTCATTGTTCTTTAAAGTCCATCAATTCCCCCATGATTAGAAAACAGCTCTAAAAGTACTGTAGGAACAAAACAAATGTATAAAATAACAACATGCATTGTGATGCAGAGACTAACCTTGTGGATTTTAAGGGACTTGATCTTTCCGGTGTGTCTCACATGAGGCCCTCGGCATAAATCAATTAGGGGACCACATCTGAAATGACAAATAACAAGAGTGCTGTTTTGTTAAAAGATAAAAGCAAGCACCGACTATAACCAGTGTATATGATAGGGGTTTCTTTTAACAAACAGCATTTTGTTTATACAATAAATTTGTTGTTTTATGCTGTTAGTGAAGAAATGATCAAAACAGCCTGGACTCACCTGTACACTGTGGTTGTAGGGGTGGTCACTTTCTCATTCAGAATGCGGCACTTAAACTTGTTGTACTGAAGGAAAAATAAGAAACAAGAAAAAATGTCTGAATATGTTTTTATTACCTCTATATTTGTGTGTTTTCTAAAATACCTTAAACATTTCCAAAAGAGTTTCCTTCTTTATTTCCAGCCTTTCGAATGGTTGCTTCTCCTTGATGATTTTCTTGCACAAGTTTTCCAGACAGGGAAAGTCATTGCTTGATACGCCGCTGTCCAAAAACAAAGCTTTTTCAATTAAAAACATGTATTACTATGCACATTTTCTCCACAGCTTAATAAGGTGTGCCACAGTTTCCAAAGTGCATCATGGGTGTGACCTTAAACTTAACCACCAAGGAAGGACAAACACTTTAAGTCCTTGGCTTTAGGGCTTAAGCAATGTCAAAATATCCTTGCAACAACAGACTCTGAGAATCCCATTAGCATAAAACAACTTCATTATGGAGGTTGTAGAATTAATTAAAAGCACTGCCCAAGCTTTAAAGCAGGAATAAACGCATTTAGTGCAGAAAAAAATTCAAAGTTTTTTAAAATCTGAAAATAATTTATAAATCTGCTCCAGGTGTGTCAGTCCTGTGGGCAGAAATAAAACCAGAACATGTTTTATTACTTATGACTATTTTTGCTTCATATTATCCAGCAATGTAAAACAACCTGTTAGAAACCCGTTACGCCCTAAACCACACCCAAAGAATGAGAATAAGTGCTGTATGAGACATTGATGAAACTCACTCGTTTTCCAGAAACATATCATAGTAGAAGCCGCTCTCAATGGGAGGGCCGTAGCAGAGGCAGCCTCCATACACTCTCTCCATTGCTTCACCCAGAATATGAGCACTGGAGTGCCAGTAAACCTAAAGAACACACACAAAATTATCATCCAATTAGAAAAGTTCATGCTTGTTATTATTTATTCTTATGATCAATGATATCCTTAGAATTGCTCAACAGGTTTAACTACTCAAATGTTTTATTATATCTAGTATCTTCATTTACTGAGCAGCAAAAAGTTTGAATTGTTTTGGTCACAACCATCAAGACAGTAGTTAGGATGAATTCACTAAACAATAGTTCCTTAACCCATCCAAAAATGTAACCAAAACTGAGGTCAACTTACAGCTTGAGCGTCCTCATCATCAAACTTGAGCAACTGAAGGCTGCAGTCATCTTCCAGAGGTCGGTCCAGGTCCCACACACTGTTGTTTACTTTGGCAATCACTGTGTTGTCTGCAAGGCCTTGACTGCAGCATAGAATATGAGACAGTCCACATTAAAAACACTAGCTTTACTAGTAGATTATTTATAAACACCTCTAACGTTAACTATAATAAAAAGGGCTGCTCCTGTTCCACTTTCCATTGGATGCTAAGAGAAAAAAGTGTCATGTTTACATTTAGATGAATAAATAGATTTCTAAAGTATCATTCTAGTGGTAATGCAAAGTTAAGGGAATGTGATTAGTAATAAACTTTCCCACTGGTTACAGTATTTAGACCCATTCAACATCATAAACTGTTCATGTGGTTATTATAAGAAGTGTTTTCATTGGACACACCTGCTTATACTGACAAGGTTTATTAGCTGTTTGCAGTGTAAAGCATACAATACGTACAATGATTTTAGAATTAAAAAGCAAAAATCTTCATTTTGAATTGAATCATTCTGGACACTAACAGCCTATGTGGCATGAGCTGATACAATAAAAGTTCTAATGACACTTCTGCACAATGTTTGAGCACAATTCTGACTCTGACTTTAGCATAACAGGCAAAACAAATGCAATGTTTCACTAACATTTTATAGACTAATGAGATTTTTTTTTTCTTTTGTGCAAGATGATTTAGTAATTTATTTCCTTTAATGAACAGTCAAAGGTTAGCGGGTGACATTTGCATTCACTGGTTTTAATAATGCTGGTGCTGTGAACCCTTTTGGAAAGAGTAACGATAATGACAAGCTGCATAAATAAACCTGACACTTCATCTCTGGCAATCAAGTTTGGATTATGTGCGTTTTTAATTCTACATTACAACAAGGTGTAATATCACAATAATTACTGTAATTACACTGACCTGATTCCACTTGCCACTTGGTACGGGGTGGTCTTCCAGGACTCTGCCTCCACCACCTTCCCATCAGGAAGGGTCACCTTGATAGGTTTGCTATCCTTTGCAGCTTTCTCTGCAATCAGAGCGTCATGCTCAGCTTTCAGCTTTGCATACAAAGTAAGACGTTCTTCGATGTACTGAGGTGGTGGTGACAGCTGGATGGAAGAAAAAGCTGGGCATAAATGGACTGGTAGTGGATACAACATAGTAAATATAACATTCATGTAAATACTCATTTAACTTGGAAAAAAAAGGTTTAATGTGTATCATTTTAGTAAACGGCATATGGAATTGTACATCAGGGAACTGTCATAATAAACAGCAACATTCCAAATTAATTTAATTGTCCAACAACTACCTCCAAATCACACTTCAATAGGGTTTATAGTTCGCTCATGTCAGAAATGTCAGGACAAAAAAGCAAAAGAACAAAAAGCAACTGACATCGTCTCCCCAAAATAAAAATCTCTCGTAAATAATTTAATTACTGTAGCATCCGTCCAACCTGACAGATGCGGGCTATTGTAGGATAAACAAGCTGTTATTATGTGGACGTGCCAATGCAGTTTTCTTTTTTGTTAAAATAATCTCTCATTCAATATACCCACTTTCAGAAATAATAAGATGGTAACATCAAAAACTCAAAATGTGAGGATCACAAACTAATATTACAGACTATTTTTCAAATGGTGAAAGCGTTTGACAATCTGTCTAATATTTGAAAAATGTGTCATTTGAAAATACTAGGAGGAATATATGCCAATTTACTTTTTGAAAATAAGGTTCTATTCTACAACACAGGCATGTTTGCATAAATAAATTATAGAAAGTATGGGCACGAACTGCAAACATGTTTAAAAATATGATTTGATCAACTCAGCTATAATAATGCTATAATAAATCAAATTAATTTCAAAATGTTTTCTTTAATTTCTGATTTTTCTTCCCCGTTTTCCTCTGCTTTCCCCCCTAAATGTCGTTTGCATTTTACATACAATTTTGATGTTAAATAGTTTTATTTATAGGTTTCATTTGTGTTTCATTTTCTTTCCCCACCCCCTTTTTATTTCACAAACACATTTATTCATACATTTTCCTGTAACACTGGAATAACTAAGGTTTGGAAAATACAGAAAAAAATGAAACAAATAAATCCTTTAAAAGAAAATCAAAGAGCAGCAGCAGTCATTTACACAGAAGACATATTTTCTTTCAATTAATTTGACTGCCAAAACATATTGAACTATATATTTCATTAAGATAATTCTTTCAATTTGACAATTCATTCACTGCACTCACTTGAAACTTTCTGAAAATAAACCTTTTAAAAATTTGATGCAAATATATCTGATGTTTTATTTAAGTATGTATGTGGTTGAGATGAAATACATCCAATGCCCAAAATCTACAAAAATATAAATTATGTTAGTTTTTGTATAAAAAAAGTACACAATTACTAGTTCATAACTCACCTCAGACTTTCCTGCAGCTTCTCCAGCTGCACTTTTAGTTTTCTTCTTCCCTCCATCTTTACCACTATTAGCTGAACCCTGTCAAAACATCAAACCATAAAGTTTCATTAAAAAGTAGTCAAAACAATGAATGTAACACTTAAAAAATCCTTACAGATTTATAACCTTTGTTGCACATACAGAAAACTAAAATCTAAAATCTGTTGTTAAGTAATTACAGAGTATTTACTAAACTGTAAACTGTGTTTTGAATGAAAATGAAACTCACTGACGCACAAAAGTAGACCGATTGACAAAGTTAAAATAGAAAACTTGTAAAATAGCATAAAGCTAACTACACTCGTAAAATATTGCCATCAAGCAATGAAATATTTAACTCATCAAGAATTTGTCATTAAGTTTGGTCAAGGAAGCCAACTTAGCTGTGTTAGCCTTAACGAGATACACCGTAGATTCTCAGGTAATTTAGGTTGTGTAAACAATAAACCACTTTCTGGTAATCTATATAAAACCTAAAGTTCAGCATATTTGCTTTATAAGAACAAACTGATAGATACCAGCCAGCTAGCCGAAGCGTTAGCTCCGCATTGGAGGCTATATGACAGCATGTTTGCTAGCTTAAAATAACTTTTCCGTTAAAGAGACTTAAAGTGTTACCTTTTTGTCCGCGTTCACTTGCATTTCACTCATTTTCTCCGCGATAGTTTGTTCGGCCATAACAAGTAGAGAACCTGTCCGCTTCCAGAGCTAATTTGTTCAATAATGTGTGGACTGAAAGTCAGAAGCGGCACCGGGTGATGGCTGATGACGTTCCCGGATATTCTGATGCAACATTATTACTGCCTCCTGGGAGGTGCATCACGTGACACAAAATCAGAAATGTATTATTGTGTGTCTTCTTTCTTTTTTCTTTCTTTTATTAAATAAAAATTATGACATTTAGACTGCATATGTGTGTAAATACAGAAAGAAAAAAAATTAAGCCCTAACCCATTAATATATTTATATATTGACTATAAAAAATACATTGGAAAGCATAAGCTCATTTTCGGGTTAAACACATTTTAACAAAATATCTAAATCATTTTTAAGTCTCTCACTCATAATAAATCTGGAACTATACAAACATAATACAAAAAGCTTGGATTTCATTAGCTGTATTAAATCTAGAAACTGCTCATTTTATTGTCAAAGATACATGCTCACTCACTGAAGATGCTGTTTGTTCAATGAATTCTTCCTCCAGCCTGATTTCCTTTTACAAATCATGAGTGGACGTCACCTGATGTAGACATGACCTGTCCTGAAATATGTGTAAATTCTAAATATTAAAGCTGCAGATAGATTGTCTGCAAGTTTTATAGTTTTCTTTACATTCTTTACAAAAAAGTCTTTACATTGTGGACCAGCTGCTGTGTTTATTTGTAGATAAGCTGTGCAATCTTCATATTGTTTCACTTAAATTCATATTATGCCTAAAGAACATGGACTGTGGACTAATGATGCAAAGTAATTCTTATAATCTGAAGTGGGGGCATATATATACTACATATAGTGCATAGTATAACTTATAATAATAATTAAATAGAACATGCCAGTGCTTTAGAAAGTGAGTGGCTTTTGGAAAGTTGTTTAAATAAATGTGCAGCTTAAGCATTATGGAGTCTAGGTACAATTTATTTAATAATTAAACCAATGAACCAGCAAGCCTGCACACATAAATCACAGTCAGAATGTATCAGTATAACAAAGGACAGATTTATCTTATGGGTTATTATAATCATCCCACTGATTGCTCTGCTTACAGAGGAGACTATCTGAGTTCATGCTTGTTCTATATTTCCATCCTCTGTGCTCGAAGGCGCCAGACTTCAGACAATTTGTGCATCTCAATTATAGCAGAAAACCAGGTTTAAACTTGTGGCAGTCTCTAAGGGAATAAAAAAAGAAGCTGCTGCTCGCTGCGCGATCCTGCTGTTCTTGGCTTGTTGTGAGGCGAGGAAAGTCTTGAATAATTAACCTTCAAGCGCTTGAAAAATCAGGCACAATTTTTTATTTCTTGGCTCAGTTAGTCTTTGAACACTGTTCCTGTTGCTGCTCAAGTTTACACTGCAAATTGTCTGATGCATGATTTATCCAAGCTACGATTATAATACACTTCACATGAATATGTCATTTTAAATATTTAATTATAGAAAGAAAATACATAATAATGATGATGTATTAACATGTCTGCTATTAATAATTATATGGAAGATAATAATAATAACAACCATTTGTTTTTTCTTATTCTAAATAAAGGTCAGAATGTTTCTAGTTTGCTAATTTATTGTTAAAGTATTTACAAGTAGATATTGTATGAGCCAATAAAGAAAGCAAGAAGAAAAAGGAAAATGGTTTATTTACTGTGAGAAAAAAAAAAAATCATGAAACAGTTTTAAAAAAGACCTCATAAAGTAGATTTATTCAGGGAGTCCCCGCTTTAGTGAGGATAAGATTTATGTGCCATGTCCAGAGCAATCCTCTAATTTGTGTTAGATATTTTAATATGTTCTTCCTCTGACCATTAGGTGTCAGTAGTGAAATCTTGCAATGGACAAACATAACAGCAGCAGGTCTCAAATGCTGTTTTCAGCTTTCAGTTTGCACTCCCCCACAATGCAGCACCTGACACTGTCACCTCCCTCACTGAAGTTTTGATACAGCCATAATTTGTCAACAGGCATCTCCGGAGATTACTACGAGAGCTCCTGCCTCACTCCGCTTTGCAACACAGTCAAAGGAAATTACAGAGGCAAATATATGATGGGATTTGGTCCAAATGCATTATAAATATTTGATGTTGTGATCATAGTCTTTTCAAACAGAGTCATTGTTTGCATTTATTGTGTGCAATGCATGAGACAATACTTTAAAAAATGCAAAAATATAAGGAATTCAAGCTCTAATCTACAAACTTGAACCCAAGGCCAGAATCTGCAAAACAAATGCTTTAACATGTGATGCAATCAAGATGTAAAACCTGGAGTTGGACAGATGAATGAAGGTGATGAGAGAGATGTGGAAGACAGAAAACATTTTAAAGAAGACCTAATAAGAGTCACCACATCTATTCAAACTGTTCTATAAATGAAAGTATTCTTATAGCGTTCAGTCCAGATAAGCCTCTGTGTTCGTCTTCCAAGGGCAAATTCCAGTATGAAAAATCCCTGGTCTTCAGCTGGCCTCTGCAGGAAAGTGATGACACCAGGTCAGAGACAAGGGCACGCTGCTCACCCCCAACTGAGCAAACAACCATCTGCTGCAAAATCCACCATGAGATGGGCTAGTCCTGCATTTGTCTCCAAACAGGTCCTCTTCTTCTAACCTTAAACCAAACCTCTATATCAAATCTGTCAGTTTCCCTTCACTTTGGGGTTTAAGCTGACATGTCACTTCTGACTGCAAATTATGCTGTTTTTAATTTTTCTGTTTATTCAATAAAGTCAAGAGACAGTTTGTGAAGCTGTCACAAGTCATGTGATAGATCTGCTGCCTTGGAAACATCTGTTCTTAATTATTTTATGCATGGATTATTAAATATTCAGTGTACAGTCTTTACAGAAAAAGATGTTTACCAGTTTTGGAGGTGTGAAACTTTATTTTGAGCCTGAAAAGTGTTGATGGAGTTACCATGAAGCATAACTTTTTTATATTCATTTAATTTTAAACTCCATCTGTGCCCTCATGGATCCAGTTGACTTTACTCAAATAGAGCCAACTCACAACCACAGTCGTCTTGTTGTCTGCTTTCATTCTCTGTGTTGGTTTGAATAGATTCAGGCTTTAATAACTTCTTGATAAAAAAAGATAGCTTGCTTTGACCCTTTCGGCTGCCTGCAAAGGATAAAAAAATAACCCCTTTAGTGGAAATCTTATCTTAAAACTTGCATTGCATGAGTTTGAATATTTCTGATTCTTGTTTTAATGTCACTTCATTTATTTTGTCTTTGCTTTTTAGTTAAGTTTATACTTCCAGTTTTGTGGCTTTGATGTTTTATTGTGATATTCGGTGGATATATCCATCTTTACCTCCCTGCTGGTTTGACCCATGTGAGTGTCTTCACTGGTTTCACTATTGTCTCGACACCCCATGTGTATTTATGGTCCAGTTTCTCCCTCTCACATTCTTTTTGCTTGCCCTGCTGCCATCTGATCATCAAGCTTATTGTTGCCTTTGGATGCTGCTTCTTTTGACCTATTGTTTGAAAAGTGCTCATCTTTTAGGTCCTTTGAGTTTTCCTACGCTATTTAGTAAAATATTTGATATATTTTTAAAACTTTTGTGTGTGTGTATTTGGGGTCCCTACCCGACCACTCAACTTAACCACATGTCATTGAAAATGAATATAAAACTCACTTACCTCTGCATAAATAAAACAGCTCATTAGTGACTGGCTTTCTATTTTGTCATAACGCAAACATTTTAAAACTTTATCTTTTGCAGCTGCTTCTGTTTTGGCTGCACATTATCACATAAATGTTTATTGAACTCGGGCGTCTCGTTGAACTGGTTTTGGACACCACATCATTTTATTTGACCGTTTTTTATAGCAACAGAAATATCATAATAAAAATTTTCTGTGCACCCAGTGAGTCACTCACTTTATGGGTGTTAATAAAAATTCAAATGGTGTTTAGGTAGGTATGATAAAATGAGTTCTGCACCATTTTTTTTGCCTCAGAGGCAGAGCACTTGTATTCAGATTCATAAGGGAAAACTAGATATACTAAAAGTAGTTGTTTATTTATTGAGTTTCAGGATTGCTTCTTACTGATTGGCTGCAAATTTAATTATCGATTTATGTCCTTAGACATTACCAGTTTTATTCACCGTCTTGTAAAATTTTCTTTGCTTTCACTTCTAAATAAATGGACTATTAAAGTTTGACATATTTAAATTCTCCTGCTGTAATCTGTGTGCAGACATCTAAGAAACAATGAGCAGCTTTGAAGCTAATTTAAAGTTATACGCTCCATTATTTTAAAATACAAGAACATCTGAGTGGGGATTTAACTCCGAAAATCAAAACAGACAAAGATCAATGCCTAACTGGTATCGAGCCATTTTTCTACATAATTAAGAATCACTTATTATAGTAACTAATGATCCATGTTTCAGATTTATAAAGGCAGCCACACTCTGTTATTTTCAACAGATAAGACGAGTTATGGCCGCTCCCTGTTTTAATTTCCTTCTGAATAATTCTTAGCTTGCAGCTTCTTTGTGAATGCAAGTATCATATTAAAAATGGCGTCTCTGATCTACATCAACATATTACCTGCTCCTCCTCACTACACACACACACACACACACACACACACACACACACACACACACACACACACACACACACACACACACACACACACACACACACACACGCGCCTGTTTCTGGGTCGCCTCCCTGTGCTGAGCTTCCTGCAGAGCTCCTGGTTCAGTCAGAGGTTCTTCCCTTTGAGTTGAAATTCAAATGCTGATGCACATGAAACGAGCCCGACAGCAGTCAAATAAAGCACAATAAACAAAGAGTTTTTTTTCCAGTGGAATAAGAAGGAGAGAAAAAAACGCTCTCGGAAGGGTTCAAGGACTGAGCTCGGATGAAGATGTTGAAATTCAGCCTGCTGATTCTTTTGCATTTTTATCAGCAGCTGCATCAGGAAATGAGGTTTGCACCTGATGAAAAAGTAATCATACACAATGACCTTAAAAGTACAGACATTTTACCATGTGTACCGTTTCCTCACAGCATGGAGATTGGCTGCATCCGAGGGACAAAGGGGGTCAGGATTAAAAAGCTTAGACTGCCATTACAGCATTGAAGCAAAATGTCAAATATACTAAGAGAAGACATATTTTCCCAAACTCTGTGTGGTGCCAGAAAGATGGTAAAAGCAGGAGCAGAGAGGATAATAAAAACAAGACACAAAGCTTTTTTAAAAAGGTGCATTCTAGAAGGATATAAGTCAGCATGGTAAACAACAAAGCATACATCAAATTACATCTGGAGGAACGTTTACTGGCATCTCTCTGCAGCCAGGGGCGACGGCAAATCAACTGGTAGTGGTTTGTTTGAGAGGTGTGTGTATGTGTGTGTGTGTGTTAAGGGGGGGGGGGGGGGGG
>SSNR01000050.1:2595299-2616027 GCA_006937965.1 Callopanchax toddi | reverse complement strand
GGGGGGGGGGGGGTGGAGAACAGAGACGGAGCGTGATAGAAGGATTAGGCTTGAATCTAGTCCCTTATCATTCAGTTCAGTCTGCTGGCTCAGCAGCAGTGAGCAAATTGAAGTTAACAGGATCTGCTGTAGCTACCTTCACAGCAATATGTGAGCCAAGCCAGGCCTGACTGTCATTAGAGGATTACACTTTATGTCCTCCGCCCGTGCCAAAAGAACGCTGATGTTTCCAGAGGAGAGGCTCTCCCTGAAACAAAAATCTCATTATGCATTTGTTAATACGAGAACGTCTGGCCCCGGTCGGAGACAGGAATCTTGATTGGGATGTTTTTCAGAAACAAATCCAACCTGTTATGTTTTATTTCGTTTAGATTCGATACCAGAAAACACATCATTCGGTTCACGCTCATTCTACCGATTGTCACCCTGCCAAAGAAAACCTAATCATTTTTGAATTCCCAACATTTATTTCAACAAGTTTAATCACTTTAGTGACAAAAGCAGCCTCTTGAGATCAAACAGCTCATCAGCAAAACAAGGAGAATGAAAAAGGATGAAACATCAAGGTCTCACCACCACGTTCTCGGTCTCAGTTGTTGAATGCTGCATAGGTGAAAACCTTCATCAACCCAGATCTTTATGTCATTTTATTTTACATTTTATTGTATTTTTATTTTAGTCATTACAGGGGTGTGATTTTTTAAAAGTTCTGCTATAAAAAAGGCAGCACAATAAAGCAAAACGTTATTTAACTTCTCAGTTTGTGGAAGTTTGTGGAACTCATAAAAACATAATTATTATTTCAAAACAGTTCATCAAATGTTTCAGATCTTAGCTGTTTAATATGTGCTGTCTGTCTTCATCCTTTTGTCAAAAATGGTGACATTTTCTCTTACAAAATTTAAAACAGGAGCGTTTATTTAGTGCCAGTTTTTACTTCTCTGGTTTTCTGAACTTATATTGGTGCAGCTGATATCCTTCTTGTCTCCTGCAACATTTGACATTTGATCAATCTTTCAAAAATAGACCAGCACCTTATATCTGACACTGTTTTATGAGAAATAGCAACAAAGGTGTCATTTTGATTCAATATTTTTAACCTGTCAGATTATGGATTGTATTTTTTCTGCAAACTGGGGCTCAAAATCTCTTGTTTAAACCCGGATCCAAAGAAGTACTTCATCTTTTTGGTTCAAATAAAACACATGCTTAAACCCTTTGAGCACTTATGTCTCTGCTCATGCAGAATGTGGCCCTGAATTAACAAATAAGTCCTGAAATTAGAGACGCTGATTTAAAAAATGATGTGAATTTGTGTTGAAGATCGTTTCTGAGACCTCCCACAGAGTGAGTGGAGTCTCCTGCAGCATCTGTCCAAACTTCAAGCTGTCAGTCATGAATGTGACTAAATGTACTTCCAGCCGACTGACTCATAGACGATGTATCAATGTGAACAGCTGTCTGTCACGACTGCCAACAGCTCATGTCTTGTAATGATGAGCTTCGTCCACCTACAGACTCTGAGTTACTTTTTATTTTGTATCATCTTTTTTCTTTCTTGAAGGGGAAAGAGATTTTTGTTTCACATCTTAATGAGAGCTTTTGATCACGCACAGATGTTCCTGTGTTTCAGAGCAAAAACGCCAAAAAAAGACAAGCGATTGTTAGGAAGACAAAAGGGAATGTCATGTTTTTCTCTTAAAACCAGAGCCTAATTTGGAAAAAAAAAATGTAATTATTGATAGATCAATTTAAGTCTGTTTGCCTGGAATAACTCTCTATTTTAAAATCCCATCTCAATCTGCAGCTCCTGATATAGGTAACCAAATCACATCATTCCAATTCAGGCATTTCCTCACGGATTTTCTTTTCAGGATTGATTTTCAAATTGACTGATTACTTTTAAGGCACGGTTAAATCTAGACTTGAGGCTCATGGTAAACATTTTAACTTCCAAAGCTTCTATTTGAACTCTACCGAGCCTCTGGACCCGCACTCAAATCTGGAGATTACTGCGATGCAGACTTGGACGAGTCAGAGATCTATATGTGACTATTCTATAATGAAGATATAAGAATATTCTTTAAATTTTAAAACACAGAAGTAACTTGTTTATTACAATAAAATGGAAAACTAAAGAAAAACAACAAAGGAATTGAACCAACAAACAGTTATAAACATTATTTAAAAATTGACTGTTTACTTCTCAGCTTTAGATGTTACAAAACCAACAAATAAATTATGTTTAGACAAGACTTCACTGTTCTCTGGGTGGAAATTCACAAGTCAGCCAACATTATGCAATTAGTGTGACCTTTACCATCTGTGACATTTACGTGACGCGCACTTTAGTGCAAAAATGATTGTGTTATCTAACAAAAGTACACAGTATGGTTGGTATTTTGGCATGAAAAGTAGAATAACTACAAAAATAAGAGGTTTTTTTTTTCCAGATTTGAAAGAAAAAAACAATCAAGGATCAAATATATTTATATAACAAACACTTTTAACAGTGTATGTTGAAAAAACCCCCATCAAAATGACTATACAGGAATGTCAAATATCTTATATTTCTCATAAATGCTTTTATTGAACATTTTATCAGCATTTTGTGAAGCTTTTCTGCTTTGAATGACTTTCTGTCTCCATACAGTTTTTCTAGTATAGCAGCAGCTGTATCAGTGTTATTTATAAATGGGCAAAAAATAAAAATAATAAATTCAACGGTTAATTCTATTCTTATTTCATGAAAAGGTAGATCCTGTGAGCAGATGATTGGAAATAATCTCTGCAGGCACACTTATCCGTACACAAAAGGGCTGAGAGGAAGGCATTGTGGAACGTATAATGAGACATGCACAATTCACCAGCACCTGCTGTAGAATTCAAGTAATGGAGAGCGAACACGATGCAAAAGCCAGTGAAGCAGATAGCACATGAATAAAGCAGTAGGGAGATGGATGGAGAGGAGTCTCGAGTCTTCCCTCCCCTTTCATCGCCTTCAGAGAGCAGGTCGGGAGGCATCCTTGGCTTTAATCAGGCTCACCTAAGCATACCTCAGCACTGCTGTGCTGCAATGATGGATGGCCTGGAGCAACACCTGTAGTGGCAAATCTCTGTGCCCTTTTTTTTTTTGTATGGCAAAGAAGATGCTCTAAATTATGGCACTGAGCCAAGAAACCGATAAGGACAACTGTGATATGTTCTTTTTACAATGTTTTTAGCTTCTTTTTTTACATCCCTGCATTGTCCCTTTATTTTTCCTCGTATCCAGGGGAGACAATCAACTCCAGTGTTCCAACTTGATGCCTTTAAGTGCAGACGCAGCCGAGAAGTGAAAGCTTTCAGGGCATTTCTGGCATTTTGGGTGATATACCATACCACAAAGCGCTAAAGCGCGTGTCATTCCTTTCTGCCTCTGGAATGACTCGGGCTGATTTAAAGACATCTTCTTACTCTGGCTCCTACAACACATTTTGCTGAGAAGCGCCAAAAGGCCAGTTTAATCTATTCAGACTCTCTTTTTCATGCTGCATGTCTTCAAGGGCCATTGCCTTGGAGAGCTGCTTTTGTAATTGTAATAAATAATGTATGATTAATATGGCTGATTAAACAGTCTGGGACTCGTCTCTCTGTGGGCAACACTACTTCTAGCAGAATAACAAAGATTACCTTGGAGCCTTCCGCTCCTGTCACACCATTGTCTGACGAAGAGTTCGACAGCCACTCCACATCAAAGACTGCTTTCATGAAACGGATCTAAGTTTAGTTCGTATTCAGGTTGAAAGTTGTGGTGTTACAAGATGTGACACCTGGAAGTTTCCAGGTAGAGCTCCACTGTGTTTCTGTTATGTTTTCATATTATGCAATTGGAAGACTGTCACAGAGTCAAATATCTTGATTTGTGTCCTACATACTTAAATAAAGACTAATTAGATATACATTTTTGTATGAAATGAAAATGTATTCTGCTTGAGAAAGAAGATAGTCGGTGGATTTATCATTCAGTGAAGGACTATTGATTATTAATAGCAAATTCTAGTTCTAGTATATGATATTATGCGTGATCTATGATTAAAATCAGGATTCTTTTGGCAGCATTTAATCTGCTTTCAGACCACATTTCTGAAACATAATCAAAACCACATATAAATGAGTTTAGAGAATTAAGTAAATGAGTTTTCATTGGCAAGTATAAATTATGATCAGTTATGATTTAAAAAAAAACATGGATGCCCATTTCTCACAAATAAAGACATATGATTGATTTGAAAATAGAAATGATTCAAAGTTCCCAAAAGTTCTTCTATGCATGTAGCTATTAAAAAGCTGCTTTCTTGTAGGTGTTATATTTCCATATACACCAGAGCTGGCACTGCTGAACGACTGCTGGCGACGTGGAAGTTTTTGTTTTGTGTCGGCCAGATGTGGGCCAGGTCTGCTCTGTTTATGCCACATGTGGCCCAATGGTGGCTGCAGATGGCCCTGTGCTGGCACATGAGTGGGCCAAAACCAGATCTGGGCCATCAAAGGAAGGTCACTGTTTGTGGTATTTGGGCTGAGTGTACATGCACCAGAGGTGTAGAGTACCCAAAAAATGTAAGAGTAAAACTATTTCAACTTATTTTTACTCAAGTAATAGTAAAAAGTTGCTGTCCAAAAAAAATACTTGAGTAAGAGTAAAAACGTATTTGGTTAAAAGTCTACTTGATTACTGAGTAACTACCTACAGATGAATAAAAATACAAAAACAAATCCTGACTGCGGTTTTCATAATTCATGCATGAAAAGCTGAAATATGTCAGGAGGACTATAAATTATTTTTGATTAAAAAGTTTAAATGCAAACCAAATATCTTAAGACAAACTTTTTTATGTTAAATGTCCAAAAAGGCATTTTAAATGCAAATAGGCTACAAGAAAACGTATTGGCCTGTCTTTACATCAGCTCATGATCCTTTTAAATTAAAATCAGCTCAAGCTGATACGCTTACATTTCTCCTTTTTGATGCTCAATTTAAGCTCATTAATGTGGAAAAAGATCTATGATTTATTTTTATTTTTTAAAGGTTGATGTTAAATATAAATTCATGGTTTTAAAGTTTTAATTTTCTCAAAGGGATTTATGGTGAACCATCTTGATAAGAGCAAAAACACTATCTCAACATCATGCCTCCATTCTGTTAACTGTCAGATTTATGGGTGAAAACATGATAACTAAAAATTTCAACATATGAGGAAAAATGATCAGAAATCAAACAAAAATAATTACCTGATCAACTTGAATAAAACTTTAATAAATACCACCATCACAGAGTTAACTAATGTTAAAACTTTTAAAGATGTAAATTGGTTATAAAAACCTTTTAGTAACATCATTTCCCTACAAAAACATTTGGAATTCATTTTTTCTTTTTATCTCCTTTCTAAGTAAGCACATAAGTGTTCAGCACCGGCTGTAGAAATCCTTTTTTACACTCTTAATTTACAAAAATTACCTCAATTTACAAAATCACCTGTTGGAAAATTACATTAAGCCACTGCACTCCAAAACCTCTCCTCAAATCATCTCCCGTATCTCATCATCTCGTCTCCCCTCTTCTTCAGACGCTTCCTGTAACACGTAATTATCAGCTGCACTTATAGAAAATTTGTTCCCCCATTCCTCATTCTGAGGTATTTCTTTCCAGGACTTGTGTTCCCTGCTCTATAGACCTTCAGTGTCAGATGCTAAGTATGAAAAATTACATTTCCTGCCTGCTGTAACTGATGCTGACAACACCAAAACTTTCTTGTTATAAATTCTCTTTATATGTCAAGCTCCCTTGAACTTCAAGGTCAAAATCTCTGTCCACAATAGGCCTCTGATGTATGAAGAGCAGAATGCTATTAAGAACTCATCTACTTTTGAGGGACATGCGCTGTCCCTGTACTTCAGCTAATATACCTGATGGGACCACCACCACGAGCGGTCAAGCGAATGAAAGAAGGGCGTATTTCTAATTTAACGGCTGTTGTCTTCGACAGGCGCTGACCTTTGGCAGACAGAGGTCCTTGAACACTATTACAGGGTTTGGGGAGAAAGAGAAGTTATTTAGCCTAATGCCTGGTGCAGACGCGCACACAATCCAATAAAGCAGAAGGTTACAGACTTTCCATTTAACTCTACAGCAGAGTGCTCGAAGAACACTTACTGAGTGCTTTGTGTTATAACGCTCAGACTCCAGAAAACTCAGCCTGATCCGAGAGCTCGGAATGGAAAAACAATTGTTTGATTTACTGGAAGAAAGTTCTAAAGCCAGAAAATGGACAGAAGGAAGCCCATTTATTCAGCTTTAAAAAAAGAAATGCTTGCAAATTGGTTGACTGATGTAAGAGCTGTGGTAATGCACAAAAACGTACAAAGAAAAATGGTTGGACCCAAACAAAAAGTTTCACTAATTAGCATTTATATTAGGACTCTGAGACGTCGTGTCTGATCTTATTGCCAATGCCATTCTTTCAGCACGGGATTTTTGGCTGCACCTTTTAAAAATAAAACTGGAAAGTCTGCCTACAAGAAAAACCCAAATAAGAAGCTCTGCCATCTTGAGCCACTGCTCCTCCTCATCAAATGGGGTCACCTGAGGCGGTCCTCCTTCAGATCGCTGCTCTCGTGACCGGCACTGAAACTGACACCAGGGGATTTGTATTATCTTGGCCTGTCGTGCACATCCTAATCTTTGTAACTTGTCACACTCTTCACACTTCAAGGTGTGTGAACTTGAAGTTAGAGTGCGCCATGTTTGATCCTGTAGGATCTGAGTGAGAGATCACTAAGTGGAGGGAGTGGTGCTCCTGGTGGACACCAATTCTATCAGAGCTGGAGTGGCTGGATCAGTTCATAAAACATCAGGAAACAAACCTTTAAGTATCTGTGTTTAATTCTTCTTGATGGATTATTTGTGCCAAGGATTTGCCAAGAACGACCACTTACTTCCTGCCCAGTAAAAGAAAAGAAGTCTGCTCAAACTGTAGCGACGTCCACTGCATTCTGAGTGAAATTCAGGGTGTGCCTAATGCATGAAACCCCAACGTTGTTTAGTGACGTCGATTTTTGCTCGGGCCATGAGTCAAGCAGTATATTTCTGGTCGCCTTCTTCCTGGAGGTTTTCCAGACACGTCCCACTGGGAGGAAACCCCAAAGGCAGACCCAGAACTCACTGGAGGGGATTGTATATCCTCTTTGATCTGGGGGAGCTGGAGTATCAGGAGATCTCCCTCCTGCTCCTACTGCTTCCAAAACCCAACCTTGGATAAGAGGCAGAAAATGAGTGGATAAACATATTGTAGTGTCTGCTGTTCTCCTCAGGATACTGCGTTGAACAACCCCCAAAACTAGGCTGAACCTGATAGGTTGAGGTCTGCTGGTTTTGTCCTGCAGCAGAAATCAGACAACAGCCACCTGCTGTGGTAAAAAGTGAGACTGGTGTTAGAAATAATTGATGTTGTCAATTGCATCATGTTTGATGCTTTTTTCGTTTTGTGTTAAATTCAGTTTGTTCTTTCCAGTTTGAGGCGTTTAAACTCATCAAGCAATAATTAAATTCATCAGATGCTCTGAATGAGAAGAGGCTGATACAAATGGTCATTAAATCACGCTTTTTAGCTTTTTTGCACACACTAGTTATGGCTGAAATATCGGCATGCTGTTTATTTGCGCTTGTAGGCAAACTAACCTAAAAAGAAAACTATTATTTTTCAGTTTTATTAAAATAGTTTGGTTTGTTAAGATTCAGCTATTATGCCACCTTCAACCTCCTGATGCAGATTTAGTTTTTTTCAGTTACAAAATAACTTGACATCCAGCTAATAGAAAAATACTATAATCAAGTGACAAATCCACAGCCTTTCCAGTGAAAGGAATGCGCGTCGTGTGCTGTGTGATGCATCCTCCACAGAACCTATCCTGATGCTGGTTTGCCTGAAGATAAAATTACAGTATTTTTGACTCTTGCTCTGTTTCACAAATGTCAAATCTATTTTTAAACATGATCAGTTTTCCATCTGTCATTTTAAACTCTTATCTCATCGTCTCGTTTCCTTTGTAGGAAATAAGTAAAACATTTAATTCCCCTTACAAATTTGTCTCAAATCATCATTTACTGTTGAGATGCATGCAGCATTTATACTTTCCCTTTTTCTTTAAAATAAAAAAACATGTCGGCAAATGGACGCTGCTATTATTTCCTGCAGCTACTTGACCAACAGTATGCTGTTCTCAAAACAAAACACACTCAAATAGTATGAAACAGAGTGTAGGAGGGATTGTTGTGTTTTTCCTGAATTTTAAAATCAAGTGAATGTGAAAATGCTAAAATCCTGCAAACATTTATTTTCTTCCCCCATTTCAGTCCAATACAGGATGACAAGTGAATCGGACGGTTAAGATGAAGGATGGCTGTGATGGTGTGACTGTGGTAAAGCTTTCCATACTGTAAATTATTCATGGTCCTGCTTGTTTGCAAAAGCTTGAAGTTTATCCAAAAATACGCTGGGCAGGACTCCAGATAATAAGGAGGTTGGCGCAGATTGACAGTCGCTCAAATGCTCATTTTGGGACTGAATGACATTTCCAATTCAGATGGACTGCATTTATTTGGACAGTGTTTAAGAGATGTTCAAGTAAAAATGGCACAAAAACATGTAAATGCATTAAATAACTAAACCATCTTATCATTATTTTTATATGCATCCACTTAAAGTGTCTTTTAAAACTTCATATCCAGTTTTTCTAAAAGTATTTTAAGAGAGGAGCATAACAAGGTTAATGGCCTGACTTACTTTATGACTTGGGAGGATGATTACTTTTTTGCGGTAATTTTCTGTTTATGCGAACAGAAGGGCCTATAAATAGCGCAGCCTTGCAGAGTGACAATGTGATTATAGCTGTGGCAACTCAAGATAAGCAAATCGTCTCGCTCTAGGTAAAAGCTTCCCTGGGATTCACTTTCCTTGACCTAGAAAGTCCTGTCACTCCTACTCATCCACACACTTTATTCTCCCTCAAGATGGTATAAGTCAGTTGCTCTCTGAGGTATTAGAAGCTGCCAACAAGTAACCCGAGTCTGGTCTGGTCTTAACTGCGTGTTACCACTTTTGTCCCCCAACAGCAACATTCCTGTTTGTGTCTGGATATCAGAAACCGTGAGCTCGCTTTTTAAAATCTCAAATCAAATCTCACATTCTGTTGAAGTGGAGAGAGTGGAAAAAAATAAATCATCAGTCAGACTTTTGATAGGCAGGTAGTTCTTAAAGCATAAAAATACAAATGCACACTTTCCACTGCATTGGCTCTAAAAGGCTTCTGAAGCTCATTATTAGTGGCACAGTTCATCACAAACACATAAATCAAAACCCAAAGTGCTGTTTGGAAATCTTGCAGGCTGCATCGACCAGACTGAAGGAAAAAAAAGAGAAAGAGAGAGAGACTGTGGAGGACTGGGGGTGCAGTGCACCTGTATAAAGCTGAGCAAATACTGTAGGTTTTGCATTTAAATGACTTTTTTCTATTTTAATGCTTATTTCCATACTTGAGTAAATTCTGTTTTGATGGCATCCTGTGGTAAAGAGTTCTGTTCTGTTTCCAAGTTGTTTCATTATAAAACAAAAAAATAGGACAAAGGAGGAAGTTTTACATTTTTGAACTCAAAAACATTTTCCTCTCACAAACAGCAGAACGCTTTTAACCTCCTGAGACCTGAACATTTGTTTGGTGTGCATTTTTAATTTCCCCTAGAGATTAGAAGAAAAAACTATCGTTTTTGAGCAGTTAGTGTTTAAAAAAATAAAATGCAAATCTCCTTGAATAGGGACTAGAGGTCTAAAGTGAAGAGAATAGAATACGACCACATTTAGAGATGGAGGGTGGTTATTTAAATATCTGGTTCAGAGAAAAGAATGATTGACTTTTACTTATTTACTCACAGAAGATGCAGAGCTACAGTAACGTAATGTAGGACTCTGTGATGTGTGCAGTTTCTTGTTCCATTAAAAGTAATATTTAGCTGCTTCTACAATAGGTTTTGATTTATCTAACATGAGAGATACATTTAGCTGAATCTGCTGTTTAGTTGCATCACAGTAATGTCTTTTACTTGAGTTTAAAACATGCAGATCTCTTTGTGTGTGATTGCAGGTCTGGTTCCATGTTTCTTATTGTGGGATTTGGTGTCTGTCTTTGCAGAGTTGCCTGGGCAGTGGAGTCTATCTGAGCTCATTACTGAACTGACTACATGGAGTTTTACATGAAAGGGAGTGAACATGGTTCAGGTTTCACAATCCACTCAGCACCTTGGGTGAGAAATATTTCCAACCTGTTCACAGTGGAGTGAATTTATTCACTCGGTAAAAAAGGAAACCCTAATGAGCTGAATGGGTACTTTTATATTTCTTATACATTAAATATTTCCTTTAAAGTAGAGGTTGTATGCAGGAAAATCACATTATGCTTTATGTTTCATAATTCACATGTGTTTATGTTTTTCCTTAGTAAGGTCTTTGCAAATGTCTACCTGGTGCATTTTAAGCTCCTTCTCACTTTATGACAAAAACACCTCACAAGTGAGTAAAAACTAAGATTGTACAAATTATTTATGGTTGTGTGCATGCACCATAGTGCATCAAAATTCCATTTTCTTTCCTGATCCATGAACACACCAATTTTAAATGGTTAATTAGCACCTAGTGCTTAAAAGTGAAGTGAATTGAAGAAAACTGGATTCATTATGGAAGTGTCTTCTATCCACTGCTCAGAGTTTATTATCTTTAAGGTACCAGCTGACACTTAAACTGGTGATGCATTCATTAGGTACATTTTTAAAATGTTTTATGTGCAAAAAAATGATAAGAATGCCAAGAATCAATGGATTAAAAAGAAAGAGTGGTTTTCTTTCAGCTGCGTTTTGTGCAAATACCTTAAAATTAACCCACATATAATTATGTTTTATATGTGTAGATTTGAGAAAACTTTGTGGTCCAGAACTTTTAGCAAGTTTATGTACTCACTAGTTATTCATTTTGTAATACATAAGAGCTTAGAGTGAAATTTTCTAATCAACCAACATTTTTTAAAATGGAAAGAAAATGAAAACCTTTATTGTTTTCAGAAAATTGCTTCTTTGTGAGATTGGAATCACTTTAAAACAAAAGGTCAGAAGTTTGAAAAATCAGAATTAATCTGATCTAAACTTTGAGAGTAGCTTAAAATTATAAAACACATTGAAAAATGAGTTACCTCAGCTGGAAAAGAGTTGGCAATAAAAGAAACGGCAACAAAAAACAAACCAACAATTCCTGAATTGTTTTGTTTTCTTGGAGCTCAAATTCAGGACTTACTGTGTTTTTTGTCAGTTTTTTTTTTTTTTTTGAGGTTATGAATAAATTCAGGATGCGTAGTTCCCAAAAACATGGAATGGTGGAGGAGATGAGGAGGTTAAACCAATATGATTCACATTTCATGAAGTGCTGACATCTAGTTGGAGTCCTATTTCTTTTTCAGACTAGTTGCTGTCTCAGATTCAACCTCATGCTCTTCAAAAGCAATTTCATCAAGAAGCTGAACCTGAGAGGACACGAAACCAAGGAGTGCTCACCTTCATGCATCTCATATAAGGCAGGTGGAGACGATCAAAGATAAGATCTATTTTCAAACAGAAAACCTGATCTAAGTAAGGATTTTTCACAGGCAGTTAATGTATCATTATTTGAATCAATGATGTAGTAATTTAATGTAGAAACAGACAAAATCAAGACAGATGTGAGCACTCATTGTCGTCAGTGTTGCATGATAAAATCAAATATCTCCATTAGCATCTGAAATAATTTAAAAGAAAAAAAAGGAGGAATGAACATAATGAAAAAGGATAAAAGAAACAGATCATTTAGCAGTAAACAAAGAGCAGCAGCTCGTTGTGATGGAGCGTTGCAGCAAACTCAAAATCAGATCAGTGTGGGTGTAAATAGTTTTTAACTGTTGCTCAGAACATGTGTATTTCAGTGTGTGTGTGTGTGTGTGTGTGTGTGTGTGTGTGTGTGGGGGGGGGGGGTCTTCCAGTAATAGCACACCCTGATGAGAGAGGGGTGATCAGCCTGTCGTCGTGTTGGTTTTTGCATCTGTGGCCGTCTCCCATCATGGGGTCTAAATGGCACCCACAGATGCTAACACTGTTTCACAGCTGCGAAATGTGCTGTTTTTACAACCTTCAATCCTCAGCAGCACACACTCCAGACTACATCCCATAATATTCAAATCTTTAATGGTAAAATCAGACTTCCTTTCAGCTGTGGCTGAATGCCAGTGCTTCCACAGCGATAGTGTTCTGAGTCCTTGGGTATTAGAGTGAAGTGTGAACGACCTATCAGCATCACCAGGGCTAATCTGTTGTTTTTCTTGAAGCCAGAATCGATTGGCTGCATTAAATCAGCTTTATTTTACTTTTACCTCCATTTAAGTCACACAAACTCTTCACTGTGAGAAGGACCCGACATCGTTCTGAAGTTCCACTCAGTTTTTGCTGCTTGCAAATGTATTGATGCAGATCCCATCATACTTTGCAATGCAGCCATGAGTGAAATGTGGGAAAAGTGAACTAAGAACGCACCTCTGGGGTGCACCTGCATTCATTACTGCTGCAAATGAAGTGAAATTGTTCTTCTCTTCCTCTCTGCGAAAGGGTAAGTGTTTGTTTGCATGCTGTGATGCACTGATTCTTCTTTACTGCAAGCATTGGCTCTTTAAATGGGTAGGTGTGTACTGTATGTGATCTTTTAAAACAGCATCACCTGATTTTAGCTTGCAGCTAATTGACAGAGCAGATTAAATTAAACGCATCTAATGATCAGAACTGTTGTGGTAAAGTCACACCAACATGCTTGTTTGATTTTAATCACTTTTTAAATAATGTCTAATATTATTTCTGATTCTTTATCTGAAATTATATGCATTTGATAGTTAGCCAAGCAATTTTAGGATCTTAAAGTAAAAGTTTTTCCTTCAGTTCTCAGTTGTTTAAAATACTTTGAGATCAGAGCGAAGTTTAACAATCTGGAATGACGAGAGACCAAATTCCTGAGGATGGCTGTCAGTGATGTTCAGTATGATGTTGATAGATGGAGTGAAAGGTCGCCTCTCCTGGTCAGAGGAGGTCACTACAGTTCATTTAGACACTGATCAAAACTGTCTCAGTCCACTTTTACTCACAAAAACTTATTCACATTAAAAACAAGAAGGCAGTATTTGAGTAGATCTGTAGGTTTTTTTTTTTTTTTTAATTGAAAGTTTAACTATGTCTACACTGTTTAGTACCTAAAACTATTTGGAAGTATGACAAAGTATTTTGTTTTTTTAGTTTTTAGGTTTTTAGAGTCAAAATGATTTAAAAATTGGAGACAGACATCTGATGTTCTACAGAACAAGTAGCATTTTGTGATTTCTCAGTTCCAGTACCCGTGGCTTTTCAAAGATAAAAAAAAAGTGTACAAATATGGTTGAAATAAACCTAAATAATAACTTTATAACCTGCCAATTAATGCTGCTAGTCAGCCCTCTTTCCAGCAGTTTTTCAGCTTAGCAAAAATTGTAAACATTATTTCTGCAACAGGAATAAAAACACTGTTGTGCTGAGACTTTGTATCTCCATTTTTCACCATTTTCATGTTACATAAATCATCTCTATTGCTCGTCTTTCACATCTATCAGTGGTTTAATGGATGACTTTTCAATGAAAAGTATCAAATAAAGCTTGAGACTTGTGACCTCAGAATTTATTCGCTGTCAAAAGCCTTTTTGTAAATTTCCTGAAAAGTTCGATTTTTATAGATACAAGGCAACAATGTGCATGTTTTATAACCTTCAAACTGAAGTCACTTTAACATTTTTAATACAGTTTTGCTCTGTAATAAGGGTCAGCGCTGTAAATAAAATATTTTTTATTGCCAGCTTTAAAGAAGACATTTCAATTTAACTTGAAACTCTGGCTGCAGCATAAATCTGGGATCATTTGCAATTTTATTTATTTTTTTTGTAGTTGCTTTTAATCAACTGATTGCAAGACATCGTATACCACAGAGGTGCCTTTGTGAAAAGAGACATGAAATACAGGAAGTAGCTGGAGCAAAATGAAATGATTGGGATTTGAACAAAGAAAATCTTGCGTTAGCAGAAGCTTTGTTGGGAGGAGGCTTCCTGCGGATATTAGGAGTGACAAATAGGAAGTAGCAGGGACAAAACACTAGCGGATGACTGACAGCTGTGCATTGTATACTATGATCCTGCAGCCAGTTCTAAACTACAGTCTTCATGTCAAAAGTTATTAAGTTTATGTAACAGAGTTTGATTTGGATTACTAAAAAAAACCACAAAAATCTTCACTTCACTTTTCTCTGTCCATGCTTTATTTGAGTCAAAACTACTGGATGGATGAGTCACCCTATGTGCTCATGGAGCAGTTGTTAGAATAAACAATTATCCTGGCAGCTGTCAATGTATGTAAATACTAATTATTATTGTAATCAGGATGTTGATGTCCTGATGGAGTTGTGATTTTAATTCAAACTCTGGTCTGTTTTTCTGGTTCTGAACATTAATCAAGATCTGTGCCCGAATTTATGACATTTAATCACAATTTTCTATTAAAAAATGTTTAAATTCTCAAGATTTACTCAAGATATTATTGTTCTTCTGCTGATGAATGCATAATAAATCATAAAAGGAAAGCAGCAAACACAAAAACCTTTAAATGACTCACTACTTTATCTGTTTTGACCTCATGACCAACAGACTGATTGTTATACCTTTTCTTAAAAGGGTGTAAATGGTGAAAATGTGAGTAAAACAAATGCATTCTGGGTAAACACACAACAAAAGAATGAGACAGAAAACAGTTAACCTGCAACATTAAATCAATGCATCATCTCAGCAAATTCCTAATAAACATTTTGGCCCCTTTTTTAGAAAAAACAAAAACAAAAAAAAAACATTGTCTACCCACTTCTCTGTTTTTTGTTTCTGACTCTCTTCCATCATAATTTCCTGCTGCTCTATAACCAGGTGTCACACTTTCAGCAAACGTCTTTCCTCCAAATCATCCTCGATATCACTGAGAGCTAATTTCAGGTGAACATGAAGATCAAGGTCTACTTGCAGCGATCCTGTGAAACAGATCCAAATTTATATGTTTCTATTTTAAAGCCACACTGAGAAAATGCAGCTACAGGCTAAGAATTGACACATTGTTAGTGTGAGTGCCAGCTCAGAGTTTTAATGATAAAACCTTCGTTCTAACTGTCAAAAAAAAAAAAAAACGTAGAAATGAGCTTAACAAAACGCCGTGGTTTTATAACAACACACACCTGTTCTGTTAAAGAGCCCACAGCAACAAGCTGATCGCAGCTGACCAAACTGGGCCCAGTGATTGACCCAACCTCCTGGGCTTCCTGTCCCTCACCTCCCACAGCAATATTCTGGGCCCCTAATTGGGAAGTCTGAGGGCTTACAGCAAAGAATGAGCCAATCAGGATGTCTTCCTCTCCACGGGAGTGGAACTGAACGCCGGCTGTGCAGCTTGTTAAGGCATAGTTACTGGTGGCAGCGGCACACACACACACACAAACACACACAGACACACACCGGAGTTACAGCACATTCATACTGAAATCACCAACTGTCTGTGTGCCATTAGGAGGCACTGAGTGGCAATTTTGTCTTGTACATTTTAGAAAAGTACATAAAATCATGACAAATAGTTTTATAGTTTAGATTTTTTTTTCTTTTAAAGCCTTCAGATGGATAGCATTTAGTTAAATAAAGTTAACATTTTACTTTAGTAGATTTATTTTAAAGGATAAAAAGGGAGAGAGTGAAATAAGCATCATTTTAAGGCACAGTTAAACCTTCAGTCATTAATAGTCTCATGGCAGAAAGAAAATTAAATACTGTGTGTTGGTTCATGGTTTCAAAATATGTCAGTTATACAAATCTGGATGAATTTGAGGTGAATGCATCAGTTTAGGAAGGGTTTAGGAGTCAGGGTTTATCAGGTCTGTAGAGTCCCAGCTCCAAGTCAGGCTAGTTCCTGGTGCTAGGTGGACTCCACCAGGGCCGTCCCTTGTCTCCGATCCTGTGTTCCTGGACAGGATCTCAATGTCATGGAGAAGAGGGTGTCTGGGTTGATGATACTTTTATGATGCTGCAGCTCCAAGCCTTGACCTTCAGCATGACCTGGGGCGGTTCACAGCCTAACACGAAGCTTTTAAAATTGAGAGTCAGCTCACTCAAGTCTGAGTTCAACTGGATAAAGGAGAAATGCCTCCTCTGGGTCAGTGGTGAGTGTTTGCCTCAAGAATCTTGGTGTCTTGTTTGTTCAGTGATGGTAGGATGGAGTGAGATGATGTAATCATGATCTGGTCTGTTTAAGTGAAGAAGGAGGTGAGTTGAAGGCAAAGCTCTAGATTTATAGGTCATCTATGGTCATGAGATTTGAATCCTGACTCAAAGATCTTGGATGGAACATCTGAATGACCTTCCCGGGCTCAGCCAGAGAGATAAGTTCCATCAGTCAGGGGGCGCTTGGAGCCGCTTCTCCTCAACATCAAAACGAATCAGCTGAGGATGTTGGGGTATCTGGTTAGGACGCCTTCTGATCGTGTCATTCTGGAGGTTTTCTGGGCATGTCCCACTGGGAGGAACCCTGGTGAAGATCCAGAACTCCCTGGAGGGATTATATACGTAGTCTCTCTGACTTGAACTTGCCTGTAGGTCTCCCAGGAGGGGGATGCTTCTGGTTCCATTGCCTTATACCCAACCCAGATAAGGTAGAAGAAAATACATGGGTGGATTTCCTTCTTTTTCCACTTAACTTTCTTTTTTCCCCTCCAAATAGTAAATGAAAACCCAACGATAGAGGATAAGACAGGTGTAGCGTAATATGGGGTAAAGTTGTATATATTGAGTATTATTATTATTATTAATAATGAATAATAATGGTCAAAACCTCATAATTAGGGCACCATCCAGTGTTTTCTTTGGAAGGTAAGCTGAGACAACCTTGGATTTTATCTTATTTGTATTTTATTGTTATTTATCATTTATCAGTCTGAATCTGAAAAAAGTAAGTTCTTTACCCATTTTCGATATGAAAACATGCAAAAATCACTGGAAGCCCATTTATGATTATATACGGATACATTTATTTACAGAAACCTCAAAATGAACATGTTATAACAAGCAACACAGCAAAGTAAGGAATTTGAATTTGTAACCAGTTCAAGATATTGACAAGATGAATTATTGAGGTTGAATAAATATTAATGACTATTGTTTCAGAGTGAGAAATGGTTTACTAATGAAATTAAGCTAATTTATTGGCCTATGAAAGGAAATTGAAGATTAAAGGATTTTAAGGAGGATGGATGGATGAAGAGAGTTAGGTTTAGCTTGCTTTACCCAAACTGCATCATATTGCAATAACCACATAGGTTGATTGTCTCACCGAACCACTGAACTTGAATCCCCGAGATACGTTGAGGCTTGGACCAACGGCTTTGTTTCCTCCAGCAGTCACAGTGGTTCCTGTTCCAGCTTGGAGAGAAGGCAGTCAGGGCAGGAAACGCTCGATGGGTGACTCACGTGTGGAAGGGGAACCAGAAGCTGATGGATGCAGATCTCCAGGATTTGGGCAAGCATGGACCTCTCTCTCATGGCAGGAGGATGTCTTCATGTTCAGTAGTTTAGTTTCAGATTGACGCCATCTAACTTTTGGTTAGAGGCAAGAGTGTCTGTGTGTGACTGTTTTTCTGTCAGGTCTGGTCTCCCCCCCTTCTGAGACATGCTAGGCCCTCCTCTGTAGAGACTATCCTCCCTGGCTGCGCCTCAGCATTGGGTGGTGCCTTTCTCCGCTGGCATATTGTGGTGTCTCGGGGTCTGGGGCTGGGTGCTGGGGGTGTCTGCCTGCTCTCCCTCCTGCCTGGTGGAATCTGGGCGGTCAGGCCTCTGCTGGGGCCGGTTCCCCCCTGGGTCTCGGGTCTCTGGTTCTGGCTGGATCTGCCCTGGATGGCCGACTGTGAGCGGTGCCTGTGAGCCACTTGCCACGACCCCCGGGGGCTCTAGCGCGGCGACTGCTGGGTGGCCCACGCGAGGTGAGCCTCTGCGCTCTCTGGGGGAGAGTTTAGCGACTGCCCTGGCGGCGGTCTCCCTGGGGTGTCCGTGTCCTGGGTGGCCTCTGGACGTCTGGGGCCTGGACCTCCTCCGCGTCCTCCGTGGGCCTTGGGGGCGGGTCTGTGGTTCCTCTAAATTATTATTGAATGTTTCAATAGAGAAACCTTACATACACAAGCGCGCATATACACACACAGGTGATCACAAGGTGCTCACATTAAAATGGACTCAGGTGTTTTCAGACACGTTGACTGGGGCTGTGGTTGACACTGAACTCTCTTGAATTGGTCTTTACCGTATACATTTTAAGGATATCACAACTGTTGTGTATTCATATGCTGTTTGTTGCTGTTGTATCTTTTCTCCCTGTTTTGTTTGCCTGTTTGTTTGTTTGTGCTTTATAGAAGTGGATTTTTCACGTCTCTTGTTCTCTTCTTTTTCTGTTTACTTTCCCTCCACCCTTCTTTCTGTACCCTTCCCTTCACTTTCAGGCTCCGTGTCCATTGGGATTCAAATCAACCATAAAAATATTCTAATAAAGTTTTTGGGGGTTATATTTAAACGCAAGTCAGGAGGAGCATTATAGCAATGGCTGTAACCTCTCACCTGAAACAGCAACACTGTTGGGCTTGTTCCTGGCACTCAGACATTATTCTGTTTGCTCCACAGCCGGACAGGACACGGGGTTAAAAAAACAAAAACAAAAAACGAATATCATGAAAAACGGAGATATGAAAAATTGCTGGGAGAAGCATAACTGCATGGTCAAAATAACAACTAAAGCATGGAATGTATTTTTTAAGGCATGTTTACATTGAAAACAGGCTTTAAACATTATAACGCATGCAGCAATACTTGTCTCATAAATACCCCCATGATATTCTAAAGATTAAATATGTTTTGCTCTTCATCGTTTGACTTACAATTCCATTATTTTACTTTTTTATTAATCTCTGAAAACTTCAGATATCCAGCCCTTTGAAGAAACTTGCCATGACTGAAGCTTCAGTGACTGCCAGCTTGAGATAAGAGTCTGACATGAGTGGCAGACACTCTGAAGAGATCACAGTGCGGTCACGTCACTTTTCAAAAGCAGACAGAAAATGTTGACAGAAAACAAAACCTTGTCTGTCATAATAACTTGAATCTTCAGGGGCAATCATGTCGCTCCTGTAAGAGACACCTCCATCATTTACCAGGAAAAATAGTTATTTAATTCAATGGAGGCTGCACAAGTGGCAGTGCTTTCTATAAAATAAGCTTTTTCTTTACTCTGCCTGCAGACCTCTTGTAAAAAGTGATAATGAAAAACGACCTCACATGCACAAAGTTTGGTGATAAAGTTTGTAAAATGTAGAGGATTTTTTTAATATTTCCACAATGCGTAGCAGCTGGCACAATCCTACATGTGGTGCGCTGATAGTTTTGACTATTTAGCATAATTCATTACACTCCTGATAGCAACATAGAGGCCAGATGTCTCTCATGATGTGAAATAACTACCACAGACCGGAGGGGGATGAGATCGGCTCGGCAGCTATTTTAATGTGGGAGAACCGCAGGCAAAACTACCAGCGACGTGTTTTAAAAATGGAAATGAAAGCAGCAGGCTGGGTTCTAGAATACTGCTAAACAATAATATATTTTAGCATAAGTTTAGAGCTGTTTTGGGATGTTCAGATGTGAAAATTTACAGCAGGGAATGTGTGCAACAATAGATGCATCTTCTGTCACACCTGTAGTCTACGTACCTCTAAAAACTGTAATTCATTGCATCTAAACCATGCATTTTATCATACTGAAGAATAGAAAACAGCTGCATGAGCTGAGCTTAAATTTTCTTTTAGCTCTTTAATATAAATGTTCATTAAGCATCTTATTTTAAGGACTGACATTTGATTTCTAGAACTTATCAGAACAACTCTGTGTACCTTTAGATTTAATGGCCACCAAAATTATAGACCCATGTTGCCAAGGCAACAAACATCTGGGATGACTGATCAAATGTGAAGCAGTCTGGCTTTAAACTGTGTGAAGGTGGGTGTCTCTTTGTCATGGCTGAAGTAAAAGGTAGACTGAAAAAAACATAAATTATATCAACACTGCATTCAAAATACAACACAGAACAGAAAATCTGAAAAGGAAATTCTAACTGATAATGTTGGTGGTTATATTATTTCAAAAGACTTGATATAGAAACCCTTCAGCTGTGGGCTAAAGTGTAATCCATCAATCCATTTCCTTAAATGTAATCCAGGGTCTCAGCTCCTGCTGGGGTGTTCCCAGGTCAGAGAGGATATATAATCCCTGCAGGGTGGAAATCCCAAGATGAACTGCAGGTTTTTAGAAATCTGCTCCATCTCTAAAATACATTCATAGAATGGACTTTTTATTACATAAAGTCTGGGATTGTTTAGGTTCTTTGCCAAGTCTTAAAGTCTTGTTTTCTTGAAAGTCTTTGGAGCTTTTTGGACCTTGGTGTGGCATGATGTGCTTTTAAAAAGCAAAAAAAAAAAAAAAAAAAAAAAAAAAAAAA
>SSNR01000050.1:2491668-2569384 GCA_006937965.1 Callopanchax toddi | reverse complement strand
AGCCTCCAGAACCAGGACCAACTCCAGAGCCTTCAGAACCAGGACCAACTCCAGAGCCTCCAGAACCAGGACCAACTCCAGAGCCTCCAGAACCAGGACCAACTCCAGAGCCTCCAGAACCAGGATCAAGAGGAACTCCAGAGCCTCCAGAACCAGGATCAAGAGGAACTCCAGAGCCTCCAGAACCAGGACCAAGAGGACCTCCAGAGAACATAGTTTCATAACTTCAACACCTTGATTGTATTCAATTTATCCATCCATCCATCCATCTTCTGTAGCCGCTTATTCCTCCACAGAGGGTCACGGGGGAGCTGGTGCCTATCTCCAGCGGTCAAGGGGCGAGAGGCGGGGGACACCCTGGACGGGTCGCCAGTCCATCGCAGGGCCACACAGAGACGAACGAGACAAACAACCACACACCCACTCACACCTAAGGACTGTATTCAATTTATTTCTAATAATAATGTAAATACATTATTTAAAAGATTATTTGTAAAATTGTGATGTAAATTTATGATAAATGTTACTGAATTTTGAACATTTGAACACCAGCAATTTGATTGGTTTTGAGTTAAACATTTTTATAATCAACATTGTCATTTAGGTTTCCAGCGTTACAGAACTAATCTTTTACATGTGACATCTGAAAGTAATAAAACATGAAGTGAATTGGTTTTGTCACTCATTGAAAGGATCAGTTAATTGTTTTGAATATTTATTGATAACATGATAGTTTATATGCACACAATTCAAGGACAACAAATGTCACACTCTGCTGAGAATGATTATATTAAACAATTATTGAATGTGCAGAGAATGTCTGATATTAAAACCATCTAGTAATCTGAATTCTTTGAAGCTGGTGGAGGTGAGATGGTGTCATTAAAAATATTAGTCCAATGTTGACTAAGTCAGATTCTGTTCTGTGCTCAGATGACGTTTGTTCAGCCATTCCTGAAGGTGTCATCGTCCTTTCAGATCCTTGGATTGTTATTAATCTATAAAAAATAGACAAAGCAGGAATAAATGATAGAAGTTAAAGACAGGACCTGACAATACATCATTTAACATGTGATCGATCATCTGCTGTAGGATGTCTTCAGCTAATAGTTCTCAGCTTGTTGGTGCTAAAATTCCATTTCATGTTTGTCAAACTGCTTTATCCTCGTCATTTTTTAAGTCGAATCAGCTAAGAAAATAAACTATCTCCACAGCACGGCTGGTAACAAAAACATCTGATCTCGTTTAACTTTGTTAGGTTTTCTGTTGTGTTGACACTGGTTCTTTAATGTCTATAAAGATTTACATCAGCATTAAGTGACTTAAATAAAACCATTCCTATGAAAATGGTCAAGTACTGGACACAGTGAAAATGCAGCCAAAATAAAAAAATATAACATTTTGAAAGAGCTTCTGAAAGTCTGAAGATCTATTGATCAAGATCACAGAAAAATTAAAAAGAGTGAATTTGTAGAAGCAAAACATTCAAAAAGGAAAGTTGACAATTTTTCTGTGTTGTAGGTTTTAAAATACAAAAATACCCATGTCCATATCTGCTTTTTTGTTACCTTTGTTATGATTTTTAACTTTAACTGACTGACAATACAAACCTGTAGTTTTAAGGTTTTGCAGGAAGTCTGGGAGACGCCGATGACAGGCTTTGGACTTCTTCTCACTCAGCTCAGGCACAGGAATGAACGTCATGCAAACAGCATCTCAAGAACAGAAAATAAAACAATTTATATCTTAATACAACTGGAAATAATCCATAAAGGTACTAATTACACTTACATTAAACATTACTCTGATCAATTGATCAATAAAGTTGACAAACACTTAAAAAATGAATCAATCTAAAAGAAAAAACTCAACATTGAGGTTGTGCAAGAACCATATTGAATAAGATAAATATTCTGAATTATTCAACTGATCTGGGTATAAACGGGTCTGAGCTGAATTCCTGGTGCCTGACTCGTGCAGCAGTTTACCTGTTAGCCTGCACTAGCAAAGAGAACAAAGTCCTGATTAGCCCCAGAGCAGACATAATGCTCTACATTCTGCTGTTCTGGGTTAGAGGCTGCTGAATATTTCCTGCTAACCTGTTAATGAGATGTACTTCAGCTCTCCTGGTCTACAGACAGGCTACCTGCTGGAGCTACCCAGAGGTTAGCTTGCTAAAACGACTTGGCTAACGTTAGCTTTTCCACCGCACCTTTATCAAACATAATTAATTAAAAACGAAACTTATTTACAATGATTCATCTCTGTAAAAGATCAAAAACCGACATACTTACTGTTGGTTTTTCCTACCTGCAAGCAGCCATTGATTTTCTGGTCTCAGCTGGCCGGGTCACAACTCACCGGCACTCAGCCACTAGCTTCTAGCTTGGCTCCGTCCGCCATGAATGCTAATGATATGCAGGCTAGAAGCCCCGCCCCTCAAGCGCGCGTCCGGCGCAAAAACAGTGACAGCAAACAACTTGAAAAAAAAACTGAAACTGAAAAAAAAAAACTTGAAACTGAAAAAAAAAACTTGAACCTGAAAAAAAAAAAACTGAAACTGAAAAAAATTGAAGTGAAACTAAAAAATGAATAGAAACTCTGAAAATAAAGTGTCAATGTAAAAAAAAGTTTTTTTGTGGGTTTGTTTCAGTTTCAGTGTATTTTTCGGTTTCAATTTTTTTTTCTTTCAGTATCAATGTTTTATTTTTCAGTTTTAACATTTTATTTTTCAGTTTATTTTTTTCTTCAGTTTCAATGTATTTTTTTTCAGTTTCAGTTTACTCTGTCATCGTTTTAGCCCCATACCCTCCTTCCTTCAGGCAGAACACTGAGCAGCCTCAAAGCACACACAAAAAGGCTGTGGAGCAGTTTGTAAGGCTCATGAACTCTGACCCTTGAGCTGTCCATAATAATGATTTTTAAAATATTTTTATAATATATGAATACATGTCATTCTCCCATCTATTTGACATGCTGTTGACTGACAATAATGAATACATCTTAAATCTGGATTCTCTAAATAAATGCCATTTTTAGTGAGTATATTAAATAAAAAATGTTTATGTTAAGGCACCAATAAAACTGTATTTTTTACAGTAAGGTGACAACCTGTTAATTCTGGTAAACAAAGCAGTGACGATAACTTGAAGACATGCTATAACAAATATTTTATGTCTTGTTTTGAGATTGTCTTCCTGCAATAGACTGTAAACACTGTCTCATATGGGTAGCTGTGGGGTGTTGGGACCAGGCCTGAACTGATTATGAGACGATCAAAAATTTATGAGCAACAGTCAGCCAACCCGACTCAGTGAATTTTTGCTTGTAAATCATGTTTTTGTTGTTGTTTTTTTTTTTTTTTTTTTACACTTTTTGGGTTTAAGCCTCCACGGATTACAGTTGTTTCCATTTTAAAGGCACAGTTAGTTGTTCTGGAAATGAGTCTATTCACTTTACAGCTGAATCAGATGATTGTCAGAAGGACTTGGATCTTTGGATCCAGCAGGCTGCTGGATCCAAAGATCTGCTGGCAGCAGCTCACTCCTGTTTTGCCTGTCTTTCTCAAAGAGGCCTCAAATTCAGCATATACGTATTAAAAAGACATTCTTCATCAAGACTGAGTAAAGAGAGATTTCTTACTTATTCTAAAGTGTCTCCCTATCCATGCAAAGACAGAAACTCCTCCTTCTTTAAAGTTTCTCTGTGATTTCTTTTTAATGTCGACACATTAAGTTCTCCAGTGAAGCAGCTACAGCCAATCTCACCCGTGTTCAGTGGCACATAGAGAGCGCAGGCTGAGGTACCAAGTGCCTGTTTGTGGGTAGGGAATCCTCAGCTTGGTAATATTAGCAGACGCGTTCACAGAGAGGAAAAACCCAGCCACCGATTCTGAGGAAAAACAGCATTTAAACCGTTAGCCTGGAAACGACTGAGCAAGAAATTTAGTCATTTACTTAAATGTTTGGATCTTAAGTAGATTTCTGGGGGAAGGTTTTGAACAATTAGTATATGTTGTAGAAAGCTCTTTGAAGAAGTTCAATTTGGAGAAAATGGTGATTAATTTTGGTTCAATGGACAAGATTATGGCAAGTCATAGCAGAGTAAGCTCCCATTCTGCCTTCTTAAAACCTCTCTAATGTCAAAAAGAAATGAACAGTTTGATAGAAGGTTATTGTACTAACCTTTACACCAACATCATTTTATATAGTTTAAATAGTTATTCCTGCAAAAATATTGTAAAGGTCCTGACTGGAAGTGCTACAGATGGCTAGAACTGCAGATTTCACTCCATATATACTGTATACCGTATTGATCCAAATATAAGACAATATATTTATTTGAAAACACATCTGAAAAAATGGGTATATCTCATATTTGAAGTCTAACGTTTTATGTGTCAGTAACAAGTGCAAAGAACTGAATTGACCTGCAACAGTACTAAACACTGCTGCAAGCCAATCGACACTCACTCACCCAAATTTAGCTGCGCACATACAGCAAGGAGTACGGTAAAATCAGTCACAGGGCTAGCAGTCGCCAAAAAGCTTACTGTAGTCCCAAAACCGAACCCGTAACCCGGTATGTCATAAAGTGTTTAATTTAAATGGTTGTACATTTTACTATACTTTAAATAAAATTAAATGCTGTAAGTTTTTTTTAATTAGAAAAAACATTTTCTTAATAAAAGATGAGATTTTGTTGTCAAAAAGTTTTTTTCCAAAGGTACATTTTGATAAAGGGGGGTCGTCTTATATATGGAACAATACAGTAAATAACCATGTTTTGCAAATATTATAAATGGAAAAAATTAAAAAGTAATGTTTGCATAAACTAGACTATAATCCACTCTGCTGTGACTAGTCGTTTGCTCGTCAATCCAGTCAAAATCTGTCTTTATTTCTCAAAAATAACGTCGTTCAAAGGGCTGTGTACAAATATGATTAGTTTATAACCTTTCCTCAAAATTCCACTTTGATGGTTGTGAGATAGGACTTAAAATCTGACGTACCTGATTCGCATTTCAGCGACGAGTTTTCCCGCAAGAAGAGAGGCATCCCGTGATTAAGGCAGCCAAACACGGTGAGGTTAGCTCCTTTCAGCGTCGACTGCAAGAAGAAACAAGCAAATGCCAATCAATCTGTGCAACCATCAAGCATCCGGTGAGCCAACACTATTCATGATTACCTCAGGCTTCTTTCCTCCTCAGCCATGAAACGCTATGCTTTAAAACTAACAAATCAAGTGAAACCACTCTCCTTCTGTCTGCCAAAGGCACCCAAATGAAGATGTTGGCAGTTAATCTCCTCACAGCATCAATTATACATTAACATGTTCATGCATAAAAAGAAAACCTGAGGAGTTATTCAGGCATTGGGAGCTGCAAAATGCAAAGTGGGAGAGAGGTGATGCAGACTGGTTCAGTGTCAAACGTGGAACAACAGGAGTACAAATAGCAATGAGAGGAATAGATGTATTCATAAAGCATTAGAGTGCACTCAAGCACCTCGTCTGACACTTCACAAGTTTCCAAATTCCACTTAGTCACAGTGTCGCTGTCTGTTGCAGTGAAGAGGAGGTGCAGCAGAGCAATGAAGGGTTTTACAACTAATATGAAAACTGTCCAAGTAAGTTACTGAACTAGAAAGTGCCCTCAAAGTGAATATAAGTCATTCCATCTGAGACAAAAAAAAACTTTTTATAGAACACGACTCGGTTCGTTAAACGCTTGTGCTTTGTGTCCAGAGGGAAATGCGGTGATGATAACTGTAGGCAATTATTTTTGAAATAAATAAGATTTCTATTGCCCCCTCCATAAGACAAAATGAACATAATGTATATGCAGGGAGTTGGCTAAGTTGTTGATTAATGTAGTGCCTAACAAACATTTTGCCAGGTGCTGAGACTTCAGACTTCCTAAACTCACCATCTGGCTCATAGTCTCTTGGTACGGAGACTAAATCACGTCCACTGGCATTTTGAGATGGTTCCTCCCCTCCTTCTCCCTATATTTCATCCCGACTCTCGCTCCCCTACAGTTTGAGGATGAAGGATTAAGCGAGAAACACTCAAGTGTGCAATAGCGAAAGGACCCTCCACACACACAGGCCCAGAGAAAGCAAAAGAAAAGGGGGAAAGAAGTCCTTAAAGCCAGATTCTCTGTTTTCAGTTCAAAAGGCTGAGTGAAAAGCAGAGGGTGTTTTGATCCATTCTAGCAGCACGGAGATGTCGGTATGACGCCTGGTCCGCCGCTTTGATCCAGATGGAAATATCTCAATGACTTTTTGATGGGTTGCAGACATTTTCAACAGATATTTAAGCATTTAGAGGGTGAATTCCAAGGATTTTCTAGTATTATCAGCAGACATTAGCATTCATTGCATTAAAGAGATGAAAAATACCAATTTAGACAAAACATTACATGAAAATTGTTTAAATGCTATAAAAATGATAATTCCCTAGTTATTCCTCTTAACTCAAGGTCAAAATAAAAACAGTGGGATACTGTGGGAATCAAACATTAAAAATATATAATTTCAATAAAGCAAAAAGCTGTAATGACATCTTGTGTATTTCTATTTCAACATATTATTAATCAGACAGTGTAAGCTCCCTCACTGTGGCCACAAACCAGAAAATGTAATCTGAGATCAATTCAATTTTCTGGCATTCTGCACCCTTCTGAATGCAGCCATGAACTTGTGAAATTTTATTATTTGGATTACAATTAAAAGCTATTTAGTTTGCACACATTCCTGACACAGAATAAGCAATTGTTCAAGCAGAAATGCTGCAATCCACAAATGATTTACACTGACTGAACTGTGATGCTTTGTGTCTTCAGACACATTTCTAAGATTTAGACAGGATTCACATTTCTGCCACCTTAAATAAAATATCAACCATAACTCGGGGTTTTTTTTCTGTAAAGCCCGAAAAAAGAAAAAAAATCAGGAGTCTGAGTCAAAAAAAAGTGCATCACAATTAAGACATTTGCACATTTTATCTTTGGTGCTTAACAGATTCAGAGCAAACTGATGCAAGAAAATTGAAAGAGTATAAAAAATGTCAGAAACAAATCATGGCGAGACTCTTTTAATTTGAATGAACTTTCACTGACCCCCACACTCCTCTACATCAGAGAAACGTTAGTGCTTGAGGCACCTTTCAGAGACAGCGTTCTAGCCTTTTATCTCCACAGGAGATCATTTGTTGGCTGATTTCTTTTCTTTACTTACTGTAAACATCCTGCTTCACCAGGAAACACTCAGATTTAAGAGGAAGAGAGATTATCTCAAGATACAGATGATTATTTTGTGATATATATGTTTAATCTTTTATCATCTGAACTCCTTTAGTGTTGCAGAAACACACAGCGGCTCCAGCCTGCAGACCTGCAAGGTGTCTAACTTTAGATTTAACTGATAGCTTTGGAGGATTTATGTGTTTTCCAGCTCTGTCTTTAGAATTCTGCGTCTTTATAATTCGATGGCAGAGGGCAGCACCTTTAACAGGAATTTAAACACGTCTGGAAATATCCTTGTTGCAGGGCCATTATGTGATTTATCGTTAATTAACGATCATCCCTTGCTGTTGTTTAAGCCCCATTACAAATTCATGTTTAGAATTTTAATGTTAATTTCACACAAGCTGTTATTTACTGCCAGTGTGCGTGAAACACTTTGTAACAATGTTGTGAACATCGCTAAATGAATCACATTTATTATTGTGATTTATATGCCAGATCCATTATGCTTTTGTTAGTTATGACGGCTGAATGTGAGTGGCAGAGGAATAATTCAGTCACAAGAGCCATCGACCAGCAAATTGATAATCAAGGGCACCGGATGAAAAACAATGCTGTTGTAAGGATTCAGAATAAATATCATTTTGAAAACAGTCAGCAAAAAAACAAACAAGTAAAATCCATCATAAAATGAAAAAATGTTCATCAAATGTCTTTGTATATAAAAAATATACATAAATGCATATGTGTGTGTATGTATGTAGAGGAACAGACACCTATAACAATGAAAGTGTAGATCACATTAGTAATAAAAGCTGTAAAAAGTGCACATTTTTACTGTTCCCTTGAGTGTGTAAAATATATTTTACTATGATTTAAGTAGCCTTTTTATTAACCAGACACTGAAAAATGTATTGATTTTAAAAAGTTTTTTGTTGAATCTTCTCTGTCATGTCAACACAGATTAAAAACATTAAATTTAAAGGTACACTATACAGTTTTGGCTTGTTTTTAGCATCCCCTAGTGTCTGTTTTAAATCACTGCCATAAAAAGGTTAGCATCGTCTTTCCTCAGCCTTCATTGCTTTCTACTGGAGCGGTTCATCACTCCTTCAAAGAAATCAGCTGTGTTCAAGCAGGGAGAGATCGAGAAAAAGCAGGAATCATGAGCTAAAAACACTCCGGCACTAGCATAACAGCCTAACCCTCACAAGTTGTCAGACTTCAGGGAACTGGACAGGAGACTCAGAAGTTGCAAACATGGTATCCTGGACACAAGCAGCAGATGGGCTGAGTGACTTTTCATTAACCCTGTAAAGAGTTATATTAGTGGCTCAAGATAAAGATTTAAAAATGTGAAAAAGTTACATAGTGTGCCTTTAAATTTGTTAAAACTGCTCAAAATGTTTCTAAATATAATATAATATAATATAATATAATATAATATAATATAATATAATATAATATGTATAATATAATATAATCTGGTTGCCCTTGTTTTTGAATGCATTTAGAGGCTGGTCCAATATGGCCGACATGTTGATGTATATTGCTGTAACTGTGCTAATACAGACAGTATGAGGTCTAAGTTAACCATAAAATTTCCAGTTTGAATTGGAAAGTGAACAACTGTGTCAGAAACTGACATTTCTTTCAACACTATGCGAAATATTCAAACATACAAGTCTAGAAACATTGTGACGACTGGGTGTTTGTTATGTTCCAGTGGCAGCTGCCTCTCTGTGCCACCTCTAGAGCCACCAGTGCACCTTCACATAATGAAACATGGTGCTGCACAGCTACCCCACAGAACCTTCTGCTTCTCACCTGATAAAAATGACCGTGAAAATACATGAATGTGTATATAATGTTTCAAAAGCTTTCTGCTTTTCTGTTATTTAAAAAAAATAATACATTTTCTCATCAACAACATTATTTAGCAAAGAAAGCAACAACTAATATTGAAGTGTTTTCTAATTTATTAGAGATAAAAGTCTGGAAAATCCTATTTACATAAATATTCAGCCATATTTTAGCTGATGTATTCTCTGCATGCGGTCCTTGAAATGCTTCTACAACGTGTCACCTGTGAATAATTGCATTCACGAGATGTTATTAAGAAAGCACACATCTCTTTTTATAAGGATTCACCAGAGACTGCATGTGTGAGAGCCCAAAAAAATAAAAGTGTTTGTTGAAGAAAATTCTCCAAAGACCTGCGAGACTGGATTTAGTCAAGGCGGAGATCCTGGGACTGATACAGAAACGTTTCTGAAGCATCGATTGTGCCCAAAAGCAAAGTAATCTCTTTCATTGTGAAAAAGAAAAGCCTGAAACCGTCTAAGACTTCTGAGATTATAAACTGAGCACACTAACTTCCTACACAGCGTGATAAAGGATGAAGGTCAGGCAGGTAAACTCCAAGCTGATGATGTATCCTGGGATATGAGATCCAAGGTTCATTCATAGAGACAGGTGACCCCTCCAGAAGGACAATTATCAGTGCGGCACTTCACCAGTCACACGTTTACGGTCAGACAGAAGCCATTACTCACTATGCGGTACATGACAGGCCGCTGGGTAAAACTCAGTGTTCTGGTAATAAAGATGAGATAAATTAAACCTTAGTTCACTGCAGGGAAGCTGTCGGGAAACTTGATGACATAAAAACTAAACTATCAGTTCTTAAAAGTATGTGGATGAAAATATTTACCCCTAAATATGATGAGCAGTAGCATTCTGGGTTTTTATATATACCACTATTTATTTATGCATGTATTTATTGTTGTTTTGTAGAAGAGCCTAATAAAGATCTCAGAATGATTTCTGGATCGCAACAAGACAAAAACCTGAAACCGCCAAAATGGTACAATGGTAACTTTTATTTTAGAAAAAAGAAGGAAAAAAATTAAGTCAACCATTAAGAGATTTGAAATTCCTTCCATGAAGAATAAAATTTAAAAATAATCAAATAAAACTGTCAAGCCTGTAGGATTTAAAACACATGTATTCTGTTATCATATTAATTTCATTTTTGTGAGAAGAATGTTTGTAAATTGATGCATTAAAATGAACAAATAAGTGAATATATTGATTATGGTAAAAATCATGTTAGTGTATCCATTAATGAACAAAAACTAAAGTAATGGTTTGTTTGGGGCGTTAAAACCATTTAAACATAATGCTTAAGTTACATGCTGATGACATCAAACGTTTATGAAAAGGAATCATAAACTTTGTTGATACGCATGAAATCTGTTGGTATTGTAGAGTTTGTGAATTATTATCCATTCATTAATTCATAAAATTACGTTTCAATGAGCAAAAAAGAACAAAACATTCGACATAAAAATTAATGCAAAATAGAGAAAAAGTTCCACTTGTGATCAGATACAGCTGATGACTCAGCTGATTTTTGATTGGCCAATTTGAAATTTAAAAATTAGCACTATTCTCCTAACAGATAATAAAAAGCAATTTAAAAAATCTGATCTTTTTGCTGGTCTGTGAACTCACCTTTACTTTAGAAATAACAGGTCTTTTGCGTAGAAAGATTTTCTTACAGAATAATTTTTTAAGTAAAGTTTTTTGTCATTGAAGTTGTTTGAGATCAATCAGAATTGATCATATTCCTTATTGGCAGGTCCAACCTCTACAGGAATCTGAAAACTGTTATCGGCCCTAAAATCCAATCGATGGATCTCTAATATAAATCAATGCAAATAATCAAAAATGAAGCTACTAATAAATACACTAGTTTAAAAAATGTGTCATCTGCTCATCACAACTCAACTTTTGTCTTGGGATGTTTTAGTTCATAAATTAAGCATCACTCTTTTTACTGCCCCTGTGACACAAATTCATCTACATAAAATACAACAGTAATGGAAACTTTAATACAATCACTTACTGGACTCCTTTTAATTCCCCCTTAAAGGAAGCCCTACCTAAAGAGAACTTTGAAGAATGACTCTAAAACGATGAAATCGATACCACACCACCTGAGGTATTAGTGGAAATAAGAGCCATTCCTTTCTCACTCTGGCACAGGGAAGGATGTAAGGCAGACAAGGAGCTACAGCTATCGTCTCCTAAAGCTTTGCAAAACTGCCCGAGTCCCCCACTGACTGAATTCTGTTTCTTTTACAAGCAGGTGACAGATCATCGCCAAGAGGGCGAGGGATCTGTCCATAATGTGATATACCGTGATGCTTTCTCTACTGAAAACATCTTCCGATCACACAAAGCAGATCTGATCTCCCTGTGACTTTAACAGAGAGACAATCAGCCAGCTGACTCAGACAAAGCCAGCGGATAAGACAGATCTTCCCCTAACAGAACAAAACATAAACATATTATCAGGGAGACAACAAATACGTGATAGTGAAAACACAAAGACTGCCCCGAGTGGCACCGCCGACCACACAGTCGCTGAATAAACTCAGCGTTTAATTACAGTCTATTATTTTCATTTCCTATTAGTCCACTATTTGTGTGTTTCTCTGACATTTCGGGAAATAGGCCTGTTTGCTTTCATAGCAGGGGTTGGATGAGAGGATCGATTATCAATTTCATCTCTTTGTGTTCGGTGGAGATGAGGGATGTGTTTAGCCTTCCCACATTCTGACGGCGAGGTGGAGTAGCATGGAGGCCGCCGCGGCATTTCAACTCCCAACCTGCCGTGCACACATGCAAGACTGGAATGGAGGATGTTTTTTATTAAATATTAATTGTTTTATGTGAATTGGTTGATTATATGAAGATGCTGAATGGGTCCTTCTGAGTCACCAAAAGGCAACCCCTAATACCACCTTAACATGACAGATCAGCTGAGACCTATTTATTAAGTCCTGTTTGGATGATTTTTGCATTTTGTTTGCTTTCAGTTGGAAACATATGTCACAGTTCCAAACGCTGGTGTCTGATTCACTCTGAACCTTTTCAGTTCCCACAGAAAAGTCCACGAGCATACGTGCATCCATTTTTAGCAATCTATCTGAGCAACACACTCTGTGAGCCCAGTAATTCTCTCATCCTAGCTGGAGATTTTTTTCTTCTCCACATGCAGTATTTTTACTCTGCTGATTGCATGCACCATGACAGAACTCAGAGTGTAAAGGAGCAAATGTTTTGTAGTTCAGATTTAAGAAGTTAGCAAAGTTTTTGTTGACCGATCCATGAGTTTCACCCAGAAAATAATTAGAGCTGTAGAACTCACCATGTTTAGTTTGAGCTCCATGTTGAGGACCCCGCCACTGTCTAAAACAGGCATCAGGTTGATGGCGAACACAGCAGCCCTGTCTGGAGGAACTGATATATTCGGGCCAAAGAAGACGTAGAAGTGCACGGAGAACGTGTCCAGCTCGTTGCGCAGGGTCGGACGAATGGGCCAGCATTTGTTAGTGTCTGCAGTGGGGGCGAGGTAAATGATGCTGTCCTCTGAGGTGTGGAGGTGACTGGCGTTCTGAGACAGGCCGGGCAGGGATGCCATTAGCAGCGTCTCAGACAGCGAGAAACCCATCGCCGTTCCGAAAGACTGCGGCATGTTCATGGAGGAGCTGGGCTGCGCTCGGTCCTTTGACAAATTGGGCTTGGAGCAATCTGTTCAGACAAGACACAATCAAAGAGATCCCTGCATGAGCTAAACATTCTGGTGGTGTTTTATTATTAGCTCGCTGCAAATGCCTCCTGCAACATTTTGCAAAAGCCAAAGTTTTATTTCTGCTTGTATGCATGCTAAGCAATGAAGTAGTTAGTTGTTTGAAATGATTGCCTTCAGCCTGCTCCCATAATGTATATACATAGCCAACTTCAGAGCTGCAGACTGCTTCCTAATGAGACAAAGATTCACTGTAATTGAAACAGTATGCTCCCTTTCAGCACAAAGCAACTCACTGCAAAATGGACATTGATGGTAACTGGCAAAGTATCATCAAATACCACCAGTTCCCAAAGGGGGGAGGGGGAGAGGGGGGTGCATTTTTCAAAGCTCAGCCTCGTTTACATGGTTCTGTCTCCGAAAGGGTGTGAAGTAATCTGACACACGTTCAGGCAGCAGAAACGAACCTAAAAATACCACTTTATAATAAAAAAGTGACGCACACAGGGGACAAAAGTAACTTTACAACAAGTGCAAATTTATAAAGACTCATGTGCAGCATGAAGCCGATGCATATGGAAATATATGTGTGTGGGTGGCTGCTGGGGGAGCAAAGGCTGTAAACATATGTCTCCTGACATTTAAATTGAAAGGAATGTCTTCATTTAGCTTCCAAACACAGCTCAACACATGAACTCTCCTTGTCGTCCAACCATCCAGGGCGAGACACCTGCAGCAGAAGGCTGTGTACACAACGACTATAAATAATAAATTGCAACCTAGTTTTACTACGCTGTCTAGCAAGCGACTTTGATGCTTGTGAATTGGACTGCATTCAACTAAGTTTGCACATTACCAGTTCTTAGAAAGCTCAGACCGTTTACCTGTAATATCAAGCAAACGAGAGAAGGTGAGAACTCCAGATGGTCTTCCTCCTGAACCTGAGGTGTTCCTCAATTCAAATCCACAAAAGGTCAAGTAAGATCTGCCTGGCAAGCAGGCGAAGAGACAGAGTGTGAATAATTAGTGTCTGTGTTGCCATGGTGACAAAGTGCACTGTATATTGTGGAGCAGAGGGAGAGGGTTGCTACATAGGAGTGGACTTCCCACAGATTTGTGAACCGTCCCTGAAGAGGAAGCGTAAAGAAAATCTTGGCTGTCCTCTCCTCAAAAACAGCTTGTAGTACTCAGCCGTGGAGTCACTGAGCTCCTCCTGAATCTTCAGCTTTCATCTTCAACTAGAGATATCTGTCCTCCTCAGCTTCATCAAAACTGGGATCCAAGTATGAATTTCTACCCTGTGTCTGATTGGTGGACATGCATCAAGGCTTATCAGTTGATAAAACATCTGAATTTTTACTGTTTTTAATCTGCATGTTCCTCCGATTTTAATTTTATAAACAAAATCCAACCTCGCTTTTAGAATGTTGGGCTGTAGTGTAAAAAAAAAAGGCTTATATGTAGCAAGGAAATCATATTTAATGCTTTGATTAAGCTTATTTTTCTGTTTTTAGAGAAACATTTGCTCAATTTTAATCTAAAACCAGTGACACATTTCAACTCGATTGCACCAGGGGAATTTTTTAGCACCGTGTTGCATCGCCTCGTCTTTTTTTTAACACTCTGTTTGACAAAAAGACCATCTGCTTTAATGCTGAAAACAAACTGTTCCTTTGTTCTAGCTCTAAATGAAAATGTTACAATATTTTGGGGCTTTTTTTGTCATAATTTTTCGTTTGTAGACGCCTAAATGTTTTCAGTGTATTTTGGAAGTGTTTAGGACATTTAATCTTTTATGGTAGAGCTGTTATGTGATAAAAACATTAAAAAAAATAAACACATGTTGCTCCAAATCCTGCAAATATTGTTCATCATTAGTTGTGCCTTAATTCTACAAGAGCTCTTTGCATAAAGAGGAAACGTGGAGAGAGATGAGATTCAAATCTAACTTTTCCGCTGCTGTTTAAAACTTTTATTCTTAAAGCAACTGGTTAAAGTTAGGTATTAAAAGGACTTTGTCAAGGTTATGAAAATTTTATACTAATATATGTCATCGCTGAAAGCTCTGTCAACATTTTCCTTATTGCCATGGCAACACATTCTGCATGGGAAACCTTGAACGTCAAATAGCTTCAAGCTTTGCATTAAAAACCAGCGCTGTAGGGTCATGACCAAACAACAAGCTGGGAGTGAGAAAGAAGTTTTTGTTTGTTTTTTAAAGCAGGTTTCTGACGTTCAATATGTGCATCTTTTAAATAAATAAAATGCACTTTTCAGTGAGTGAAATTATGTCCTTACAGTTAACTTAAAATCCTACAGAAAGGAGACCCAAGTGGTGTCTTTGATTAAATATCCAATGAAATGGAAAAACTCTGAAACATGATCAAAGTAAAACAGCTCACATCATGGCAAATAAAAACCTTCTCAATTAAAGTGAAAATACTGTAAAAATAAATAAAACGAGAGAAATCTGACTAAATACCGTTCAATGATTTGGCTTAATTGGTAAAACTGTCTAATTAATAAAACATTTGGCTTCCTGCAGCTTGAAAACCCATGAAGTTAGAAATGATTAGCATAATGAAATCTATTAAAACAGGAAAAGCGATGATCTTACAGTGAAGGTGTATCAAGAAAAGCTTTAAAAAAAGGAAGTGGTTTAATTTGTGTTTCTGAAAGGTTACATGAGCTTTATGTTAAAATGTTTTACTGTTTTTTAAAATAATTTCAGGAATAATTCAGAGAACCAGTTTGGAAATGTACAGTATGTATAGGTAGAAAAGAAATCAGCTCCACGTAAAGAAAACATGTTGTGAGTGGAAATCAGCAGCAATATGTGGTCATTTTAGCTTTTAATAATGTAAAAATTAATAACAGTAAAGAACAGAAAATCTGATCTTTAACAAAAAACACCTCATTAGTTTTAGGATGAAAACATTTTTTCATAAACATAAATTTCCTCTCTTAATTAAAAAACTTTCATTTTGATGTAGCTGCTGGTGTTAAAGGTTAACTACAGCGTGTTTACTGATGTTATTACTCCTCTCAGCCTGTTTAAATGCTTCACTTTATTAAAGTGTTTTCTTGTCTTATTACTGACACTTTTCATTATAAAAAAAATAAGCTCTAAAATTCAAACAAAACTCAAATTAACACCTTTCATAAAATAACTTTAGAGACTTAATTAAAGTTCATTTAGGAAGTTTTTGATTTAAAGCTGACAAAAAAAGAAGCCCTCAGAGATTTTAAATTCCATTTTTATCCTTTCATAGGCTGGAAAAACATCCTAACTGTGAAATATAAAATGATGAAAACAAAGACTAATCTTCCTGTCTGTTGAATATGCCCACCTGTGACTTGCACGCCGATGCGAAAGTAGACGTCTGAGTTACTCAGGTACCTCTCCACCAGGATGTAGTACCACTGCTCCCAGGCAGGAACGAGGGTGACTAATTCACACGGGTTGCACTCCCTGCAGTCGAGGGCACTTGAATTATGCACCGGTGGCGCCCTCGCTCTCATCTTCAGCACCACAGGACAGGTGTCACTGCTTTTGTTCTTGGTGCTGCAGTTTACCAACTGAACCTTCACCTTCGATATATAATTTGGAATAAACACCCTGCGCAAAACACACACACACACACAGGTTAGGAACCACGTCACACTGGAAAATATTAACACAATAAACGATTGCATTTTGCACAATAGGGTTTTGTTGGACAAGAAAAGCATTTATTTTGCATTTGACAGTAAATGATGCCATTACAGTATAAATGTAGCTGCTGTACTGTAAGGTTCATCTGAATTAACCTACCAGTGTTACTGAACATGAAGCAAAAGTTCACTAAAAGTCTACTAAATGTGAGGCAACAATAATAAAGCGCAACAATAACTCAGGTTTAATAAATGAATGCATGTAAATCTTTAAAAAGAGGAAAAAGCTTTTATCCAATTAAAAAATAAGAAGGAAGTCCTGTTTGTTCAATTAAGTTCAAACTTTCACTTCACATTATGAACTAATTTCCTAAAAGACGTTTTATGTATTATTATTTGAATATATATCATTTTAATGATAATCAGTTCATCTCCATTCATTTAAATTTGTTTTGAAACAACAAAAAAAGAAAAATTTAGATGAAATTTTTTTATTCATCATGATTTTTTTTTTTTTTTTGCTTCTCAGAGTCAAAGCAAGAAAAGACCACCTTCCTTTACTCCTATAGTTTTAGTGAGTTCTCAGAGACTTACTTGTAAAGTGCTGATCTGTTGTGGATTGGGATCATCTGGTCGATGAAGTAACCGGGATAAAGCACCGAAACTCCAATCAGCTTCTGGACAATGAGCTGAGGCTGGAACAGATACTGGCATTCCTCAGACAGACCCTACAACAACATCATAACAAGGGTTTCAATTGTATTTCAGATTTTAAATCACCAATATTTCTTCGAAGCTGGTAAAGAGAAGATTAGATACGATTCAGACTGGCCAAAAATTCCTAATGGACTGTGTGCATTAAGCTTGTCAGCCTCCTGGATTAATATCACTCTGTCTTCCTCCTCCTCCTCCCTCTGTGCCACACGGTGTAGCATGCACACCCACTATTTCATTTGTGTTCCTCTGATCCATTAATGCTGTGAGATGAGCCAAGCAGAGAGAACGACTTAAAAGCCAGGAGAGCGTGCATTGTTCCCAGACATGATCCGCTCTGAAATGTGTTTATAAAGAGAAAAGAAAACCTGATTCAAAAGAAAAAGGTGTGAATGCCAAATTAGATCCTTTATTTCCCATCAGCTGATCACTAACCCTTTGTGCTCGAGCAACAATTACTGTGGTGTGTCATTAGTCCGGGAGCTGCCAGGGTGACCCTTTGATTTATTGCATCCTGTCCCTTCAACCAGCACATAAGTCATGTAGAGCAAGTTGTTTTAATTAAAACTCATTCAGTGTGGGTTTTTGAAAGCCTGTGCTTTTCTGAATTAACGAAAGCTTTAAACTCGACCATCGACATACCAGCACAGATACAGACGTCCACGTCTTTTCTGCATAATTTCTGTTTTGGCGAGCTGTTAAAGCCTCTTAGACTCAATTAGAGCCATAAAGCTCTCAGACTCCCCAAAGAAATCCTGACTAATTACATTATTTTAACTCCTTCATTCAGACATGCCCACAGAGGCTGTGCATTTTTTGGGGGTCAACTCTGGCGGTTTTCAGTCTAGCTGTACCTGAACAATCTAATTCAATCCACAGCAACAGCCCTGGAAAAATGCAATTATTGAGACTGATGTGTAGCTCTGCTGAACTCTGTGGTGATTTCTGAGCCTGTTGTTGTGTTGTTTATTGCTGCTTTAGTGAAATGACTGTTCATAAGCTGAGATGATTTAAAAATAAACACTATAATTAATTAAGTGTGGAAAACATTTCTCGTTGCAGCCCTTTATACAATCTCATCTAACAGACAGCTTTGAATTTAATTACACATAACTTACACATGTATAATAGAAAAACTGTTAGTGAGAAAAACCTAATACATAGCCTTGTTTTCCAGCATTTAAAATAAAAATACTAGTTTCATGATATCTTACATCTTAAATAAAAAGTAACAGAATATCTCATGTAATATTTATGAGTCAGGACATGATAGTTGGCGTTAATGGGTGAGCGAAAGTGTCGGAGCAGAATCAGAGGAAATTCTTTTGTCAAATTAACAAAAATATTTGCAAATTGGTTATAAAAAAAATCAAATTTATTATGAAATTAAAGTCTTATCGTTCCTTAAATAAATCCACATCGCTCTACCGTTCATGCCAGAGTTTTAAATTAAGATAATCGTAAACTGAGAAATGATGGCGTTAATGAGGTTTTGATCAAACCTTGGAAAAAAAAATTATGACAATCTCACTAAATATTGCAAGATCCCATGTGTTCAGTTAGTGCTCAGCATATTACCACCTTAAGCATATTAACACCTTATCATCTGGAAAGCTGTCTGACTTTTAACCATCTTGGAGCCTCTTGAATGGGCTGGACTCCAAAGGTTAACCAGTTGTATCTGGAAACCTTGTGATTTGTTTCTGAAAGTTTAATTAAATCATTCCAGTGGTTCATTTCTTTTAGTAGCAGTGTTCTAGTTAAAACGGGGCTCAGAGGACGTGTTATGAGTGACTCTCAGCAAAATGTAGCTCAATATCTGTAAAACTGATTGCGCGATCTCCATTTTTGTGATTGTGAATGTTGATTAGCTGCGACGGCCATCTTGAATCTGATTGATATTCAGCCAATAATTTGTTTCTGAGCATTTCCTTTAAATTATTGGTGTGGTTTGTGAGATTTTTAACATACATGCTAACAGGCAAAAACATTATAGCTCACGTTTGGTCAATAATGAGTCAATTAATCAGGTCTAAATCAGCTACAACACAGATGGGTTTCCTGCTCATTTCAGACATTTCCATAAGACATGAAAACAGAATGTTTTTCTTTTCCGGGGTTGGATCCTGGTTGTGCTAACTTCACAATCCAACCAGGATGGTTCTATATTCAGTTTGCATCCTTCTGTTCTGCTTTTCCTTTCCTGTTTCCTTTGTGAACTGAAAGCATCGAGTTTGCTTGAAATGTGCCTCATAAAGCAGAATTCGGTATTTCCCTCCATATGGCGTGTCATCGCACGCTGGTCACATTTTAGCTACGGTGGCTTCTTTCCCCAAAGCAAACCAATTCTTTTGTACCATTTGATTTCAATGGTAACTTCTGATGATATTTTTGATTGTTGTGTACTCCAGGTGCACTTTTGCCAGCCACTGGAAACCACAACGGAAGCACAACAGAACGCCGCGCCAGTGACAAATAAATTGCCTGAAATGGAAATCAGCAGGTGTTTATCCAGCCAAATAGGAGAACACGATGAGATGAAGAAAAACTGTCTGAAACTGTTCTGCCTCTTTAGGCTCCGAACCACAAGCTGGAAAACTAATCCCAGCAGCCGCTGACATCATTTTGATTTTTTTCATCCATAAAGGGGGGAGTTAAACAACCATGATAAAAATAAGAGTAGATCTCATTAAAGTTATGTTACCAGTCACCACTGGTGAGTAATGAGCAACATAACAGATACTCAAGCGTTTAATTTGCTGCTTTAAACAGCAGATGGTGGATGTGGGATTTTTAAATTTCAGCCGAGTTAACTGCACGGCTGCAGAGACGCTGATATTGGTCTGATGGGTCAATACCAGGACAGATTTATTCACAGCGTGCGTTCGGGAAGTCGGGCGCTTGTGACAAATGTTCAGGCTCACCTTGACGGAGATCTTGCCTTCATCCTTGGGTAAATGTGCGGCTAAGAACCAGTCTCCGGGGAGAGGGCTGGTCACGTTGAACGCTCCCGTGGTTCTGTTGGGAAGAGTCCAGGTCAGAGTCACGGCAAAGGATCCGGGGACGACTGTATCCCGAGGGAAGTGGGTGTGGAGGGGGTTGATTACAGGAGGAGCCCCAGACCTGAAGTATCTGTTAATTAAAAAGACATAACTCTGACTTTTATATTCCTAATATTATGACATGCAACACACACATCTGACAACTATAAGAACATGAATGGTGTGAGAACAGATGGTGTTGTTCATGTAAAAATAAATAAATAAAATTCAAATAGAACATCTAATATTTTCACCAGAAAATCACAAGGACAAAGAATAGATCCCAACTCTAAAGTCTGTATAATAAAAACAGAATATTAAACCTTAATGCTGCTAATGTTTTAATAGCAGCTCCTCTATGAGTCCAGGCTGAAGGTAACAGTCGACCTTGCTCAGATTTAAACCCCCACCCCCCCACCCCATAGGTAAAAGGCTTATTATTATCTATTTATTCCACTTGGAAAGAGAAGAGTTCAAACTCATTGTCTTACACCGTCACATTGCGGTTTGGGCAGCTGTCTCCAAACGTGCCCCCTTGCTCCTTGAAGGTGATGAGGTTCCATACGGCCATCATTGTGTCTTCAGGCACATTGAAGTGGAACAGTTCCACACTGGCGAAGGAGTTGAAAGCGTTCAGCTTACGAGGCGTGCGGGTGAAATAATCAGTCACAAAAAGGCAATCTGTGGTGAACAAAGAGATAAAATATGTGAGGAAAACAATGACACGTAATTCTCTTCTGGATTAGAAAAGTCCTGTTCTGCTTTATAAAAATAAATAGTACTGTAAAGCAAATAAGTCTCAAATCAAAAAGTCAGACAAACAACAACAATATGAGTAGGAGTAAATGTGACAAAGGGAACAAAACTGAATTTCTTTTTCTTTTGTATATAAATTAAAGATTTCATTCATACATATTTATTTTTCCAAAATACTTTCCAATGTATCGGTTTTGTTGTTTTTGTTGCCGATTTTGCTAAATTAACCCTCAGTTTACCAATGATTTCTGCTGTTTGTTTAGCCTCTTTCAGGACTTTGGACTCCAGGACTCCACATGCAGCTGGGACACTGATAGGAATAAACCAGCATGTTGTAATATTTTTTATTTTTTTTAATGTACAAAAATTATTCCAAGAGAAATGGTTCATGATAATAATAAAGTTGTGGATGTGTTCATTAAAGTAGAAAGGGTTATCTTTAAAATAAGGTGGATTTATCAGAGTTCATCCCTCTCTGCTGTGCTTCAGCTGCTCCTCCAAAAGCCCTGGACTTAAAAAGAGCAGCCTTAAAGAAACAGGTAGGTATAAAGATGCTCTGTGCAACTTATTTTAATAAAGAAGATGAGAAATGTTCTTCAAAAAACATCTTACTTCTTGTGTTATTATCAGTTTACTTTGATCAATATTGATCATTTTTTTAAATAATCAAGTTCTGCCTTAATTTAAATATAGTTTTTCTAATGAACATGTACAACTGGTTCAACTTCAACAAGTTTAAATCTAAACTATTTGGTTGTGAGAGAAATGACTAAATGAGTCCAGTTTTGAAAGTTGTACAACTTTTATGTGACCTGATGGGAGTTCCTGTAGAATCCAGACTAAAGAGAGGTGTCCAAACGTCTTGAGACGTGAACCAAAATCACCTAAAAGAAAATAAATTGTGATTTGATTTTCAAGAAATATTACACACAATTGTATTAAAAGAAGAAAGTATTTGCTTGTTTTTGTTTTTTGTAGAAAAGCATCTGTAAATCTTTGTAGATACCAGACATAAAAAGGGGTTTTATGTTTGCAGTTCTCAGGATTTAATTGTTAATTGTTTTTATTTATCATGAAAATAAATGTGAGTCTGTTTTCAGGATCAAGAACAGGATATTATGGGTCACTTTTTTGGTCATACTTGATGTATTTACATCACTTTATATTGTACTAAATGCTCCCAGTTTTAAAAAGATTTGAATTTATTTGCATTTTTTGTTAAGCTTCACATAATTAATTAATAAAAAGGTGTTTGCATCAACAGCTTGTGCTGGCGGCCAAAATTCTACATTTTTGAATTGCAGTTGAGGGCCAGAACTAATCACTCTGACGGCCACGTTTGGTCCGCAGGCCACATGGCTGACCAGGATGACCGAGAACCTTCACCAGCACATCATTTTATTGGTGACAAATAGTCATTTCTTAAACTGATAAATATGCACATGAATCTGTGGCTGTCGGTGAAAAGTGATCAAAATGCATTTAAATTAGAGAAAATAATTAATATCTGAGCAGAATTTAATGCCAACTCATCCACTGACAGCCAAAAGATTTAAAGCTAAATCAAAGCCTTTAGAGCCTCAACTGATGTGCTCTCAGAGACTACCCATGTCACTAATGTAGTCATTAAAAAGGACTATTTTGCTTTCAAAGCCTCAAATCCAAGAACAAAAGGTGTCACTGCTGTCGTCTGAACAGAACAGTGGCATATGCTCCTCCTTGAACCCAGCAAACTGTTTATACATCCTGTAAATTTGTGATCGCAGATTTGAACACCTCCTTTCAAAGCAGCTGAGGGATAAACGAGCATGGATGCACACTATCTCGGATTGGGCATAATGTCAAATCCTTGGATTACATCCACCAAAGCTTCTGTGAATAAAAACAGAACAAGTGGCAGGTGTAATCTGCCACAATACCTACAAGAGCTGGACTGACATCAAGCACACCCAGCGGGTGGGCCAAACCTGGGGGAAAGTGTGTGTGAGTCAGTTAATGGCCACACCAGAACATAAAGCAGGAGTGTTATCATAAATATAAACACAAGTGAGGCAGCGGATTTCCATGGGAACAATGTGGAGGCATCTTGATTCTTCACTGAGGGGTGTATGTTATCCATTTATATCACGTTAGCTGTGAGTTCGTCCATTTTTACCACCTGTATCTGCAGCAACATCTCAGAGTTTCAGCTGAGAAAAGCTCATCTCACATGCGATTTGTGCAAAAATATCAAATTTGACTATCATGTTTGTATCGATGCTTTAATAAGAGCTTCTGATTTTTGCCTTTGCTGAAGCAAAACAGAGAAAACCTAGTGGCCCTGTGCGCTGAATACAGACTGATGTGTGGATGCATAAAGTGAAAGGTTTTCTTGAGTGCACAGTGTTATCTAATGTTTTTTGCAAAAAGAGAAAATGGTCTTTTTCTCTGCTCCTCCCACCCCCTCGCTCCAGAACCAATTCTCCAAGCCGGCGCTGATTCTCACCTACAGTACCAAAGGCAACCTTGAATACTAAAGATGCAGAAGCGGAAACTGAAAGCGATGGACCAATCTCAGTGTCAAAAGCTAAAGCCTAATCTCATGCAAAGCTCCCAAACCTCTGTTTTTCTTTCATGCCAGCAGCTGGACTGTCTGTATTATATGCGAGCCTTCTCCACAGTCAAATTCCCTTTTGCCCTTTGATTACATGGAAATCTTTGCCTGCGGTAATAAACTAAAGTGCAAAAGGGTGAGTTTGACTCTAACAATGCAGGGTTCTGCAAAAAGCTATCTGTATACTATCTGATTAGAAACAAACAGAAAGGGAACTAACAGAAACCACATTTTAAAAGTTACAGATTGATCCTTTACTGATCAGAAATATGTTTGACATGAAATACGTCCCTATTAGGCAAAGTAAGTCCTTAAAATACGCCTCCACACTCTCCAATAAGACCTCTCAGAATTGTTCCTGTGATAGCTACTGGGTTTAGGAATAAAACAAATCAATATCTCGCTGCACAAAAGCTGTTTACTTTTCAGACTTCTCTCTATTCCTTTTGATTTTTGAATTCTACCTGTTCAGCATGGGGCAAAATAAAAGAGAACAAAAAGACAAACCTCTTCATCCATAGCTGCAAACAACATTATGAAGCAAGCAGTCAGACACTGATGATGATGGAGGAAAATTTTGCAGCAGCTCAGCCTAAATGCCTGACCAGCAAAAATATTTACCGTCTGCAACACTGTGTTTGTGCAGCTGTCGACACCTTACCAGATTTCAAACGTCAACACACGCCGAACCGAAAACACACAGATCTGAGGTTGTGATAAATTCAGGGAGAATAATAAACCCATATATTTGTATTTCCACAAATATTTGAAAAGGTTCTGCACATTTGACTCCAGTCGGAGCCTCTGTGACACTGACTTTAATGAGGAGCTGCAAAAATGCCACAGTATCTAAATATTGCTGAGAGTTTGCCAGCTAAATAAAGACATTTCATTTTGAAGATAAAAAGCATCAGAGCGCTTACAGGCTTTCATACAGCGCTTCAGAATTCAGTAATCTCTTCAGCGAGCACCTCCCTACCACTATTTTACTCTGTTACAAGCCTAATGCGGACATAATCCTGCTTTTTGTCATCTCAACATGAAATTTATACACTCACATTTAAACTTTCTTTAAGGAGCTGAGAAAAAGGATGCTTATGTAAATTCCTGCAAAAAAAACACAAAAAAACAGCAACTGAAGAGGAGCCATCTGGATCTTTAAACATTTAAGAGGCGTGATTTAACCATGACAGAAAATAAGTTCACTTTTTTTTTATTATCACGCCTGCCTCTGCTTTATGCACAAACAGAAGTAAATGTCTTAAATCAGATCACTGCCTTTTAAAGATACTGACACCACAGCTGTCACATAATAGAAAAAACACAAAAATAAGCCTTCAGAGCTTTCATCAGGTTATTTATCACATTTTATCTGAATGAGACAAGCAGAGATGGACAAACTGAGTGGGGTCTTCAACCAAGTTGAAAGAAACAGCAACAAGTCTGCAACATCCTCAGACAGACCCTGAGGATCCTCGGTGACAACAGCCAGTACAGTGTGTCCTGTAGGCACGCTTTATTGTTGTTCAGCACTCAGATTTTTATGTTATGCCTCCTTTTGGAAGCAGTAATGACATTTTGGGACGTGGACGCCCAAAACACAATAAAAACAGCCACAAATTCTCTTTGGTCTATAACGTCTAAAACAGAAGCAAGCAGAGAAAATATAATAGTTTCTTTTTTTTTTTTTTTTTTTTGGTAAAATTATATCATAAAACCATGTTGTTGTTTTTTAAACTTACTACCACATCAATTAACTATTTCATTTTCATTTCAGAACATTTCACTCTCACTGACTATATGACAAGATAAAAAAAAACAAAAGAAACAAGAGAACAAAACAAAGTTTACAACAATAAAAACGTCCAGCGTGGTGCGTTTTGATACCAGCACCCCGACAACCTTTGTGAGGTGTTGTCAGTGAGCCGTAAAGCAGCAGCAGCCACACACACAACTGGAGCCAGTTGATGAAAACGCTTTTGTTGAAAACGCAGCAGCTGAGGATGTGAAACCAGAACCGGGATGCGGCGCAGCCTCTGCTGCTGCTGGGAGGATTTCAGCACCCCGACAAAAGGAACAGCTCCCAGAGAGCCGAGGCAGAAGGGAAAGCACTCACCTCCGACAGCGCAGGAAAAGGTGTAAACAAGCAAGAGGAGCCTGTGGGGGCTCCATCCAGAGCCCGGCCGCTCCAGCTGCCACATCGTTAGAAGCTAAGCGGTCTGTGAGGGGGGCTACAGCCCGGCTGCGGGTCTCAGTCGCTCTGCTGGTCTACATTTTTTCAGATTTTTTTTCTTCCTTTGCCAGCGACCAGCTGTTTGTGCATGACGTCATTAGGACGACGGCGGGACGGCGCCTCCTCTTTGGCTCTGATTTGACAACCTGAATGTGTCCTGTCATGTGATTGGCTGCCGGCCGCTGTCAGTCTGCGGACGTAGATTGCAGCAGGACTCGTCACTTGGACGAACCGCACTCAGGAGACCAGTGAGGACTACAGAGGCTGGGTCCTCCTCAGGGACCCGGCCCACAAAGTCGGACAGAGACAGGGACTCTGTCCTGCAGGTTTAGATCTGAAGATATTCAATTCAACATCGAAACAAACAAAAACACGTCTTTCTTTGCTGTTAACTTGATGCTTTAAGTAAACTTTAGCATTGGTTGTCTTTCAATAAATACAAATAGGCTATGCGTTATTTATAATGTTACACAAGAAACAAAAATAGAATACAAAATATCACAAAATAATTTACACATATTGGATAAATAAATATGAAATGTATAGAACATTACTTGCATAGTCAGCATTTTTGTTCCTAATAATACAATTTGAGACAGTAAATGTTCTTCATGTGCAATTTTGTTTTAAAAAGAAGCAATTTTGCTATTTTTAAGTGAATTTTTTATTGTGCAATTCTGGTTTTGCTAGAGCAATAAACAGTCCCAACTCTGGAACTATTTAGTTATACTCTGAAGAAATTTTTTGCTTTAACTTATTACAAGTTAAATAAAATTACACACCCTAAACCGAACTGTGATGTGAAGCCAAAAAGCAGAATTTACCAAATAGATGAGCTGATCAAGTAAATTATAATCCATAATAATCTATGCATCTATCTTCTTCTTCTTGTTGTTAATGGTCAGGTTGCAGAGGTAGCAGGTCCAGGAGGGAAATCTCCCCATTAACACTCTCCATCTCTTCCTGGGGACCCCAGTAATCCTTCTAATGAGTTCTGGGTCTCCTCCACTCTCCACTGGGTGCTCAGAAAACCTCCAGAGGGAGGTGACCAGGAGGTATTCTAATCAGATGCCTGATCTACCTCAGATGATTCCTTTTAATGCAGAGAAGCAGCAGCTCTGAGCTCCTTATTTCTAAACTCATTTCAGCCACTTGAATCTAGGATCTCCTTTTGGTCACAATCCAAATTTTGTATTCAGCTGTTGTGAAGCAGAGTTAAGACTGCAGTGAGATATAATGAACCGTCACATCTTAGACCGCACCCTTCAACCAGGGGTTTTTGCCAATTTGCTCATTTATGTCAGATCTAATATAAGCCTGTTACTGTTTTATGATGTTTAACACATTTAGATGGTACTTAAAGATCTTCATATTTTCTGTTTGAGACTCACTGAATATGATGAATTCAAAACATAATGATGACTGTTGAGGTCTGAGACAGTAAACCTCCCTCCTGCAGCCGAGCAGCGAGAATAGCTCAGTCTGGCCTGCTGTGGGTCACTTCAGCGTGAGTCAGAACCATCAGAGTGGATTTGTGAAAAGTGAATTAGCTCCTGAATCAGGACTATAGCCGTGAATGGGTTCTTAAACAGAATTATTACAGCTCAACAAGAAACAAATGCACTGCAGTAGATTAATGCAAAAGCTGTGTTTTAACTTTGAGACAGTTAAAGAAACTTTGATTTTTATACCCCTAAACTCTAACAGAAACAGGAACAAATCAATAAAATTTCATGAGATTTTCTGTGTGTAAATTATAAGCAGTAAAATGTGATTGAGGGACAAAAAAAAACAAAACAGAAAAAGCCCACAAAAAGTCTGGGTGTAGCACAATTGTTGCATTAAACTTGCAAAATAGAAAAGATTAATCGAGATGTGCAAAATGTGTCTTTGTTTCTATTTATGATTACTGCACTGAGAATAATGATTTATCTATACTGTGGAGTATATAAAGAAGGGAAACTGGGAACAGCTTCTAAGGCTTTGTGTTGTGGCATCAGGAAACTGATCAAGCATTAAAAGAACTCAACCGGAAATAAACAATAAGCTCATCAATATATCTGATGTGCACAGAGTGAAACTACAAGGACAGAGCGGTTTGTTTGCTTTTACAGGACTGGTGACAGAAAACAGGCGGATGTTCTCTCCTGAATTAACTTATAAAATAAAATTGTTTTTCTGAGTTATAGAATCTCCCCCCCAAAAAACTAAATAATCAAAAAGACTTAATGTAATATCAAAAATGTTATGCAAAAGGTTTTCTTCAAATCTGTTGCTCAAGCAACTCTATAAACAATCTTATATCATTTTTTAAAGTGACCCTGACATATCAGGGGTAAAAAAAATCACTTTAGTCTCTTCAAAAGATTGGTTCTGTTGCCTTGAAGAGTCCTGGTTTGACAGTTAATGCAGATCCTTGTGTGTGTGTGTGTGTGTGTGTGTGTGTGTGTGTGTGTGTGTGTGTGTTTTCAGCCTTGTCCCACAGCCCAAAGTCATTCCATTTCTCTTAGACAAACTATCCACGCATTGCTGTTAATGAGAGTGCCTGTCTGTGTGCCTGACAATTTGTCTCAACTGCCTTTTAATCCAGTGTATGCAGAGAAAGGCCACGGACCTTGAAGGCAAAGTCCATAGAAGATGGAAAGCTCGCCAGATATTCTGTCCAGACAAGATAAACTCGCTTTTCTGTTAGAGACCCAGAAACTGCCCAGAACGTGACTGATGCAAAGACAGCACAGATCAGAATTTATAACTAGCCTTGGTCCTCATAGCTCAGTTATCACTGCTAACTTCTGAGCATCTTTTAGAAAAGCTGACAGATGAAGCTTTGAAATGCCTCCTACAGTGACATTTGGTGAAAGAAGATGAAGGCATACCCAGCAAACCAGTTTTTAAAATTGTTGGGAGGTGTGGGCGGCACACATGCACTTAGAGGATCTCATGCTTTGAGTTATTTCTGCTCTCCCTAAGGTGAGCCTCTCCACAGCCTCAGTCATTCACAGACGAGCATGAAGGGCTTCCAGTTAAGCACTTTAACCAGCTGGCTTCATGCAAACATGCAAATGTTCTGATGCCAAATCCCCGGACTGTGTTGGTCCCCTGGAGTAAAACTGGAGTTTGTTGTTGAACAAATATGTGAGAGAAACAAAGTATATTGTTCAGTAAAACATAAAACTGACAACATTTAGAACGAGATGCAGTCAGGTGGCAAATTTAAGAACTGTTTCTTAGCTTCAGTACACTGGAAACCACATATTATTTGTGCCAGCTATAACCTAATAAATTATAAATATGAAAGGAAAGCTCAGCACAGACCACCAGAAAATAATAAAGCCATAAGTGAAGAAGGTGGCGTGAAGTCTCTTATTTTTGGCTAAACAGTGCCCCCTTATGAAAAAATGATTTCACACACAAACAAAAGACAGGAAATCTCCTCTTTATTTACAATCTATGATGAAAACATAATCAAATAAACAAAAACTGTAATAAGTACAGTTATATTATTTAAAAACAGTAACAGTAAGGCACAACCTTACAGTAGCAAAACCACATCGAGTCACATTAGAGCCTCCAAAGTTGAGTGATTCTTGTGATTTTTTGTTTTTCTTTTAATTTTGTGACAAATCAAAGAAAAAAAACTACAAAGAAGTGTAAATACAGCGTTACATCCTGAACACTCCAAAATGTGTCTTCTTCGTTGGTGCATTGAGGGCTGCACTCAGACTGAGTCCCAGAACCAGACGAGTATCCGCAGGATCAATAATACCGTCGTCCCAAAGTCTGTAAAAATAAAATGCTTCGTGTTATTAGAGGTCACATTACACCTCACTAATATCACTACTCCCAAAAGTTATCGTCTATATTTGGTCACTTTAGTTCAGTAAGTTTCCATCTGAGTCTGATCTCAAAATAACATTTAGGATAAAGAAATATTATTAAATGTTACCATAGGACAGAATAATTATTATCATCTTAACACATTCAAAATCATATTCTGGATTTATCATTTCTCCCCTACTTAAAAAAATTATAAAGTCACATTTCAAACTTTAAAAAAAATTTATTATTTTCCTGAAAAGTAACTGAAGTCATTTTAAAGCTGCAGTTAGCTCATCAGTTCTGCCTAAAATAAATGTTATTTCTCCAAACAGAGGCCATTCAGAAAGCCATCTATAACAAATCAGATCACAGAAAAACACTTCAAAACAAGGTACATGACAAATACATTATGCTGCATATTTATTTATGAATGTGGCAATTTTGGAATGATTAAAATGAGAGAGAAATGTAGAACATTGAGTAAGAAACCATAAGAAGAACACTGAGCACGTGCAAACAGCTGCTCTCTGGCACTAATTGGACAGAGCCAGAGGAAAGTGTGCCCATCTTACTCTCGTGTGGTATACAGCTGTTTACCGAAAAGCCACTTCTCTGTAAAGACACTAAAAATGGGTTTGTTTATCCACTGTGAAGAGAGCTGATGCAGGCAGGCTCTCCTGGGAACAATGTGAATGCTAAGTGGGCCAGCTGAGATGGAGCATGTTTTAAACTACATATGCAACAAATATATTCAACAACTAACTTACCTAGACTAGTTACCAACTTAGTAAAATAGCATTAAGGTCCAGTAAAATAAACACTTCATGGCATACCATAATAATCTGTAGCGTGACTTCATTTAACGTCATGGACAGTCCCTCCTTTCTTTTTGCAGCCATGTTCTCACAGATTCACCTGTCAGTTTCTTTAAAGCTGCTGGTGTTATGCCAAAAAGAGCATGCCTGATGAGATTTGCATTCCCCATCGCAGAAATACGCACAACCAGATAATCGCACACCTGGTTTTGGGGCCGCAATTAGCTTTTGGGTGACTGCTAGCATTTTAGAGGTTTTCTTTTTGGCCTCTCTGTCTCCTAACATCACTCTATGTCAGATTTCTTGGCTGCTTGAAAGTTGTTTGCTGACTCTGCTGTGTTTATCACTATAAGCCTAAGGTTTGCATCATAACTTCTCCTCTGCTCTGTTAGCGTACTCCTTGCTGTGTGCATGCAGCTAAATTCAGGCTGTCTCAGCTGGCTGACAGCAGCATCCACTCAACTGTTGCAGTCAGTTTTGAGTTGTTGCACTCGTTACTGACACAGACCAATATGACGAATCTGCTCAGTTTTAACATATAAAACACACAATTTTCCATCATGATCTGTAAGAGCACCATCATCTGATAAGTGCATTGCTCACAGCCCAGAAGAGCTCATGAAAAGCAAATAAAGCAACACAATGGGCCATATAATGGAGATGAAACAAGACAGAATCATGAGTCTGTCTTGTGGTTTCTCATTTGTTGGAAAAGAGGTCAAATGAAAAATAGGAATTTTTCTAAATAATTAGTAGCTGACGTCTGTTCCACATTGTCATTACACAGACAATATTTTCTCCCAGCAAGTGTCAAACTGCAACAATTTCCTAGCAAAAAAGAAATAAACCTGAAACACTGAGCCAAGGATGTGCACAGTTTAATTTCAATCCACTCCTGCCTGAGAGATATGATGTGTCGTGACCAAATCTTACCTGGCACTGGAGTAGTACGGGCTGCCTTCCTCCTCAAACCGCCGAACAATTGGTTCCTTCATGGCAGCCTCCTGTTCTGCTGTGAACTGTGAATAAATTGTGAAAACAGAAGAAGGTAATAAGGGCTGGAGCCAGAGGCATTTTAAAGGTTGTCTGAACTATTGAAGGTGTAGTGAAATGTAAAGCGGAGAGCACACAGCCGTTTCATATGTCATGAAGGCCAGTTTCATCATCTTGAAAACACAGAGCCGATTCATGCGAGGAAAAAAGAAAATATCGAAAAATCCCAGAGCAAACGTAACAGCTTGTCAGAGCTTTTTGGTTTATCTCTGCAAAGATGAGTGGGGAGAACTATACATCAAAACACTTCTCTTTATAAAATAAAACACCATCCATATACAGACTCAAGCAGGAAAAACCTCTTTAAATGTTTCAAGAACTCATTGCTGAGCTGTTCTCCTATAAAACTGATTTTTACCAGGTTTTAGTTTCTGCTTTGTGGCCAAAATCATCGATCAGAGTACTAAGGTTTTACAGGCAGCTATAGGCGGAGCTTAGGAATGACAAAAATTATCAATGGTGGTTTAAAATACTGTAGTAGATGTTAATAGAACATGAGCTACATCATAAAACATCCAGATGATAGATGAGATAGTTCTCACTAAAAACAGATTAATAGAATATCAGAGGGCTGTTCTGGAGGTTTTCTGTCACTAAAAAGGACAAAAAGTCCACAAAAAGAAGATGACTGAGCTTCAACTACCTTATTACACATTAATATTAACTAACTATTTTTAAAAGGATTCCTGATTATAAAAGATGGTGTCAGACAATTATAACAAACAACCCCCCAAAAGTACTAGAAATAAAAGAAAATCTAACTGTGTCACAGAGGTATCAGGTAAGATTTTACCCAAAAGAACAACACAACCTTTATTAATTATGTTTAATTGCAGAACCTTCAACATCCCAGCATATTTGACTAAATGTACTGCTAAACTTTGCTGCAGACTCTTCTGTGACTTCTGGCGTTTTCCCACCAAATTGAGAGAATGTGTGTTTGTATGTATTAAATGTTTTTCATGTTTCATTTGGTAACCAAATGCTAAATAAAATGGGAGTGATGTGCAAAAAATTTAGACATAACTGAGACTCAATTGTGTCAAAAACTGTGCAGGATTGTTGCAGTTTATTTGCAATTATGTTGCATTCCCCATGTAGCCTAGACATATATGGAACTTTCTGCAAAAGCTTCATACATATCAGTTCAATGTGATATTTTGTGAAAATTTGCATGTTTTCCTCATAATTTTAAGTCTCTGACAAGTCGACAGCTAGTCACAGCCCAGTGAGATACTGGTTTTAGTTTCTGTCTTTTAAGAGATGCTCAAAAAATCAACCTGTCAGAAGCTATAATGATCATTTCTATACATTCAGTTGGTCTCCATTAAAAACACTGAACTTGATGAGATGTAAAAAGACAGATTGCTGCAAGAATAAATTTTAGCAACACAATTATTACCCAAATTATTCACAAAATGATATGGGAAAAACAGCTTCATCGATCAAATTCCTCTTTCACTCTGTTTGTTGAATTTGAGCCTTTTACAGCTCAAAAACTCCAACCAGTCAACAAAGATCTTGTTTCCAGTTAGATATTTGTTTGACGAAGCACCAATTAGCTCCTCTAAAAAACACACAGGTTTAATTCAGTTTTAAAAAATGAATATTTAGAGATGTGTTCAAAACTCGACTAATAATTAGGTTTTATTATCTTTTTATGTTGAGATACTTTACATGTCATTAAAAACCTGTCAGCAGAGCACTGATGTAAGGTGTCATCCTGAAGCTGTTAATGCATTATTAAAACAACCATAACATCAAACCTGACACCATTTAATTACAGCCATTTGATGACTGCGCTATTAATGGGTAAGTCATCCCAGCAACACTTAACACTGATCTAATTTTATTCTGTCATGTCAAACCATTACAGAAAGAAAAGTGTCTTTTCTAATGTTTATTCTTTTGGCAGCAAATCAGCTCAAGCTAATTTATGTTTTTTCAGAAAAGCACAGATGGGCAGATTAATGGAAGTCTTTACCTCCTTTCCCTCACGGGCCTTCTGATCTTTAGTGATGGTGGCCAGGACTGTCGCTGCCTGCTCACCACCCATTACGGAGATTCTGGAATTAGGCCACATGTAAAGGAATCGAGGGCTGTGGGAAAAAAAGACACCAATTTAAACACGGATACCTACTTTTATTACTGCTAGTAATAAAAATAATCTCAATTTTACAAAGAAATAACCATTAAAATGACTTTTTATATGCAATGAACCAAAAAACTTAAATACAATTATTAGGCAAGTACAAGAAAGATGTGTTATACCTTAAGGTAAAAGTAGATGCTAACTGATGCAGCTATGTGTCAGTTCTGCCAAATCTGAGACACGAGCTGCTGTGGTTCTGGTTGTCTGATTCTTTATGATGCATCATACATTTTTTAAAGGAGACAGATTCGGAACACAAGCCGGACAGTCGAACGTGAGCACTCAGCAGTAATGAAACCACAGCGATGTAAGCCGTGCAGAATGAGGTCTGGCATTGTCCTGATGAAACAACCACAGACCTCCAGGGAAAACCTGCTACCTTGATGGTGTACAACAGTTTGAAATCACTTCCCATTTCTTTGTATTTTGCTTCCAAGCAGCTTGATGTACTTGTTATCTTTTAAAATGATCTTGATCAATGATTCTGAATGCTTTCTGAAGGTTTGTTTTTGTAGCTTTTGTTTTATTTTAGCTGCATTTTTACTCAGTTTCTATCCAGTCCTCTTTCACACAGCACAATTTCCTGCATGTGTTTAAAAAAAAATGAGATAGTGGAAATGCAAGAATTTAAAATACAAATTGTCTGTCCTAAAAATGAAGAGCAGTGTCTGAAGGCTGTGTGTTTCAGAAATAAGGGGGGGGGGGGGTCCAGCAGAGACCTGACGGATGCATCATCCTTCAGCTGATCATCTAGAATACACCAGGTTTAGGAGGCCGTAAACACAAAATATATACTGTATAAATAAGAATTTATGTTCTTTAAAAAAATCAAACCAATGCTTTTGTTCAAAAACAATTTCCAACCTAAATGGTTCAATCCAGAGTCTTTTTTACTGCTAATACTAGAGAAAGATTATTTCCATTTTTATGCAAACGATTCAGCTGAACAGTTTTTTCTTTTTCTTTTTTTTATTTGTTTGACTTCTGTAATAAATCTCAACCCTACAGGGAGAAACTTCTTTATACCTGTAGGCTCGTCCACACATGCCGTAGTTTCCTGCACCGTAGGAGCCTCCGATGATAACAGTAATCTTGGGTACGTTGGCACACGCAACAGCAGTGACCATCTTTGCTCCATCCTTTGCAATTCCTCCTGCTTCGTACTCTCTTCCCACCATGAAGCCTGAAATGAAGACAGTGTAAGAAAAAGATGGCAAAATGCTGTTGTGTAGAATATGGTTTAAATATTTTATATCCACTTGGCATTCGGCAGCTGAAAAAACACCAAAACAGGGCAAAATCTGAGGACTAAAATCCCAAAGACTATGCACCAACCTGTTATGTTTTGAAGGAAAATAAGTGGAATGTTGCGCTGGCAGCATAACTCAATGAAATGTGTCCCCTGGAAAAAATACAATAATAAAAAATTTAGTAATAGTTTTTAAAACAGCTGAAATTGTAGCTCAACTTTAAATCAGCATCTTCATCTTAAAAGAGACCAGTCCTAATAGACTATAGTAACTTTTAGTGGAAATAATATGACTGAATTTTCTGCAGGAAACCCATGAACAGCCAAACAGGTTTAGAAGACTGTGATATGCTTCCATATAATGATTTATTCAGCTCCTTGCTTTTTTTTTGGCAGCATCTCCTGTTGGCTCTTTGAGTGAAGCAGCTTGCTTTACATTGGAAATAGGAGTTAGAGACCATGCAAAAAAAAAGCTATTAGAAACTAGGGTTGTGCAATTAATCACACTTGTATATCAAGTTGACTTCAACCAATCAATAAAACAACACAAATCAACAAAAATGGATAATAATAACACCCATTTCTGCCCCTTCTGAAGGCTAAACTCACATGCTTTTTGTGGTCATGTGTTAGAAAGGTATGATATGACCTCAATAAGTTCTGTGACGCAGCATCCAGCAGTACTTTACCATATACTTATATCTGCTTCCAAGCTTTGAGGCTCCTGAAAATCATTTTTATGCACACAGACTCCCCGTTTGAACAACCAGACTCCTGTAGCAGCTAAGTAGAGCTGATGTAAAAACATTAAATTGATGAAAAGTGGTGTTTACCTGACAACACCGACATGCATTTTTATGGTAGACTTTACTGATTCTAGTATGGCAAAAGTAATTCTGGTCTCATGATAAGTTTTAATCACCACTAAACTGAACAACTCTGGTACCTGATGACGTAAATCTATGTCTGCAGTCTCCTTAAAACGTGAACTTTTGACAAGTTTCCCAACTCAATGAGTAATCATGATTTCAGTATTTACCAAAATGACTGTCATTAAGGTTTCTTTTTTATAATATAAACTGTTTCCTGGTGATAAATATTCAAACAGTTTGATGCAAAGTGTGTGCACAATAGAAAAAGTTTTCTCAGTCAACTCTGCTTTTCACCACCACAAATACCTGGGGAGATTTTAAATAGTTATAACAGAAGCTCAGACCTGTCTTAAGTGATGACAGAGTGGCTCACAGATGCAAACTGGAAAGCAGGTGCTGTATTGATTTTTCTTGACTATGCTCTTAAAGCACATCTCTTCCACGTGAAACAGTCAGTCCCTTTTGACAGCGATTCCACTGACGAGATGGCCTTGGTTTATAATTGAATGTGGAGACCTGAAAGAAATCTCTTTCCAAGTCAAGCTTGTAATCTAATTCAGAACGCGCTTGGGAAAACATATTAGTGCATCATCACAGATTCAGCTCACCGTCTTCCCTGAGTAAAGTTATTCTCTTCTCACGGCAAAATTGGCTTGCAAAGTAAAGAGAGTTACGAAGAAAGAAAATTAAGATCGTCCCCTGTCCACGGTTCCAAAATGCTATTATTAAGATTCTATTCATCAGATTACTTGTAAAATAACAAAGACAAGGGCAATTTGAGAGCTTATTCTCTGTGAGAAACCATGCACCTTGACTGTGAAGGGTCATTACAAAACATCTAGGAATACAGCAGGAGGGACATATTGGTATTCAGCACTGTAGGCAGCAAATCCCTGTGGAGATTACCTGATTACCTGAGCTGCTTCAGTGTTGTGTTTTAAGTCCTTGACATTTTCACAGGTACATAAACATTATGATGCTCCCTCTCCACAGTGATCATAGGGCCAAGCATTTTTAACACTGCACAGGTTTTGACAAGGTAGGACATTTATTTATGCTTTCCAAGTCTATTCATACAAATCTGCTTGGGTTCAAAGGATAAATACCTTTTTCGCAGATTCTGAAAACAAGACTCCGTTGTTGCCAATGATTCCAACAGGGTAACCGAATATTCTTGAAAATCCTGCACAAATTGGAAATCAAAATGTGAGGCTGGCAGATTAAAAAAAGCACTCCAAACAAATCACATGTCTCCGTGTTGCAGAAATTGAAAACAATATACCTGTAACGAGCGTGTCTCCATAAAATGCCTTGAACTCATCAAATTTACTGCCATCCACAATTCTGGCAATAACCTGCAATTCAATGAATATGTCAGCTTAAAACAGCCTGTCATGCAAACATCAGAAAACAGATAATGTCACAGATTTTACCTAACGGAGTGTATTTAGATGATTTCGGGGCATGCTGTGTAGAGCAGGCTATTACAGAACAAAAACCTCCTGTAAAGAAGAAGCAGCTGGCTGATCCTGGAACCTAAACGGATTGCCAATACTGTTCTACACTACAAACACTTTGGCATGTCTCGAGTTAACAGTAATTCTTGCTCCTGAGACAACATCAAGAATCAAAGGCTCAGGCTCAGCCAGGGTGAAGAAAACAACGTGATTGATGCCAGCTAGCAATTATCGACTCAGAGCCTGATACAAGAACATGACATCTAAACACTACTTAAAGTTCACTCCGAACCTTTAAAAACCCTCTCTGTTGGCTTTTTACATATCTTGGCAATAAAACGGTGACAAATATGAGTCTTTGTTCCAGAAATGTTTTTCCCCCCATTGGAAACACAACATAAAAGAATCAATTCAATTTATTTTATTGCTCTCCTTTCCACACATTTAAATTTAATTATAGTATTTTTCTAAATAGCATTCTGAGTGGAGCTGAGGAATGATTTCCAACTCATCATTATGTAGAGCCACGTATGCAACAACACTCTCAAAATCGCAGTGTTTTTGTTTTTTAGTCAGTCAAAACATTTGAACTCACTTCACCAATAAAAACTGGACAAATACCTCTCTGACATCAAAGTTTCTCTTCAGGTTGTCTCCGACTATCCCATAAAGCTCATCAGCAGGGTGAAGCGGGGATTCGGTGGGCTCAATAGTAACCTAAGAAAAAAAAATCACGTGTTGACAGAAGGTGCAGGCACAAGTACTTAGAGAGAAATAGTAATAATTCTAATCATGTGACTGACCTCGATATTCTTCCTGTAATTGAGGCTTCGTACCGTCTTTCTCGCTAAATGGAGCGCATGGTTATCGTCTAACGCATAGTGGTCTGTCACACCAGATTTTCTGTGAAATAAACAACAAATTTATAACTCTGGAGACATTACAGCACATAAATCATTGCTTGAAAAACAATCATAGACATGAAAGTGTGTATAATATCAAGCTCAGGTCTGTAGTATTAATATAAATGTTGCTACCAAAAAAATTAAATCATAAGAGACACATTTTCAATCAAACAATATGTACACTCCTATATTGCAAATTGCATTATTGAAACTATATGCAATAAACATAGTCTGCAAAAATCTGATAGAATCATTAGTAATGTGATTAAAAATGTTTGGTTCATACTTGCAGTGTAGATCAGCACCACCAAGATCCTCTGCAGAAACCTCTTCTCCAGTAGCAGCTTTGACCTGTTAGAACAGAACCGCAACTTCAATCGAATCCTCTTTTGGCATTTCAAGTGACTCCATTTATTGTTTTAACAAAATAAAAAAATCTACAAACCAGAGGAGGCCCGCCAAGAAAGATGGTCCCTTGTTTTCGCACAATAATGCTCTCATCAGCCATTGCTGGTACATACGCCCCTCCAGCAGTGCATGAGCCCATCACAACAGCAATCTGGAATTCAAAGAGAGACAATAGAAAACATTTAAATCCTAACAAATAAGAAAATAATGTTAAAAGTACCGTTTAGCCTTTTATAGAAAACTATAAAAATATACATGTTCTGACTTATGGTGTGAGAAACTAATATACTTTTTAAAAAGTTAAATTACCCAGTCTGAATGACAAACTTGAACTGTATTATTCATTTTAAAAGTTTTAAATTATTTTTAAAGTACATAAACTACTAGCTTTAAATGATCACAGAAGAAGCTGATTTTGAACTTTTCTTCTTCCTAAACAGAACTCCAAAGTAAAATAATCAACCAGCAAAACAAAGTTCAGATACATCTTTGAGCTCCTAGAGGCAAAACTTTCAAACTAAAACAATAAGAATATTTTGGGAGGAGCCCTTAAATAAAGGATACCAGTGATTAACAAACTGAGATAAATGAATCTAGAGCTCTATTTGACAGCAAGATACCAATCATGTAGCACAAAGTGCCATTAGATTTTAACTTAATTCACTTGAATATCAGTAAAAATTTTAGACAAACCAAGAAACCAAAATACAAACATCATTTTTAATCATTCGTTTCAACTGGCGGAAGAGAAAATGTTTGTATAAATAAGCAAACATTCTCTCTGGTGAAGAATGTACTCAGATGTTCCTCTTCAAAATATCAATATATGTCCTTAAATATAAATTTTGACAAAACTTTGCTCTTTCAAAATAAACAACGTGGTCTAAAAGTTTAGTTTTAAACCGTTAAAACAACCTACTAGCAAATATAACAAGCTATAGTAAATTTGTGATGCAGGGGTGAAAAGAAATTTCTGAATGCCAACGTTTTATGTTCAACAAGTCAAAGAAAATGTTATGAGGCAAACATAAAAATCACCTGTGCTATTCCCTCTGAAGAAAGCCTGGCCTGGTTGAAGAAAATACGGCCAAAGTGGTCTCTGTCTGGAAAAACATCAGCCTGTCTGGGTAGATTGGCTCCTCCAGAATCCACTGAAACAGATCAGAACATTAAAGAATTATCAAACGCCTCATTTCATTACAGCCTTTCTCTGACACGGTGGTTGCTAAGAACGTACAGATTAGTGCAAGAACCCCTTTCTAGGAACATTATTTTCGCTTTAACTAACTTTTCTTAATTTTTTAAATTCATTTTACCAGGTTAGTCCCATTAAGATCAGCAATCTTCTTTACAAAGAGACCCAGGTAAGACAGCAGCAGCATAAATACCAACAATAAACATTACAATGTGCTCAGAGAAAACACTCGCCACACAGAGTGTAAACTGCAATAATATCACCATATATTTAAACTGCTTCAGTGTATCAAGGGTTTGATGCTGAAGCTTAGATTGTAGGTTATTCCAGGCAGGAGGTGAAAAAAACTTAAAAAGCTTTCTTGCTCAGTTTAGTTTGTACTTTGAGGACAACAAATTGCAGAACATCCATGGATCTAAGACTGTAACTTACATGTTTCTCTGTTCAAAGACAGGATAAATAAGGAGTAGTACCCAGGATAGTTTTATAAATAAATACATACCAATAACTGAGCCATTGTATATATAAAGATGTTGTTGATTTTAGAATAGAGTACAAAAAGACGCATAAGGGGACAACAATTGGCGTAATACTGTGATACTGACCCAGATAAATGCATGGCAAGTGGTTCTGCTGGGCAATTTCTTGTGCACGAAGGTGCTTCTTCACTGTAACTGGATAATATGTACCGCCTTTGACAGTAGCATCATTCGCAACAACAACACACTCCACCCTTAGAAGAACAAAAGAAATCAAGTTAATCAAGTTCAACTGAGTTGGAAATCGTTTTAATTAAGATTTTCATTAAACATAACCAGCTATAATTAATTTAGACATTAAGAAAAATTTATTTGATTTTTGAAAATAAAGAGTATAAAGAAAAGAATAATTTATTTCATTAGGGAAAACAACTTGTTAAATGGTGACCAGTTACCCAGAAACCCGGCCAATCCCAGTAATAATACCGCCTGCTGGGACCTCCTCCTTTCCATACAACTCATATGCTGCAAACTGGGAAAATTCTAAAAATGGTGTCCTGAAAGAAAATGTAAAGCACAACATAATGAGAAAACATGATTAGAAAAAGAAATGTTCTAATTTTGTTATGCATATATTAAGTTAAAATACATTACTAATACATTATCAATTTAATTACATTAAATCTTAAATGATGATGATCAGTCTTATGTTGTTTTCAGTTTACGATTATGTGTATAAAACTTAAACCAACACAAAATGCAACTCAGGAGTAAAGATCATCAGCCATCAATTCTGAGTTTCTATATTTTAGAAAGATGCACGTAGATAATTCTACCCTGGATCCAGCAGTCGATCTATGCGCTCTCTTGGCAAGAATTTGCCTCGAGAAGTATGAAGTCTTCTTGCTTTTTCTCCTCCACCTTCATTAGGAATAGAAATGCCATATTAGTGACATTTTAAATACTCCTGACTAAATTCAAAAAGGCTCAACCAGCTACAGAGCAGTTCTAATTTTCTGAGAATATCTTCAATTCAAAGAAACTGGAACAAAGTTATTCTTAATTGTTTATCAAATGTCACTGTGGCATAAGTTTTTAAATGTTTCCTAAACCTGCATCCATCAGGAAGGAGGCTGCAAAGCATCTGGGTCAAAGTCAAAACATGACGAGAAACATTATTGGCAAATTTGCATTATGCTAAAGTGCCAATTTCTGTTAGGCTGTCTAAGGTATAGAATAAATGTACAGTACATTGCTAAAACAAAGATACAAAAGGGTTTTTTATTTAAATTTTAGTGCAGTGTGGAATCTTTCTGGTGAAGTTGGGTGCTGCCTGACACTTACCCAACTTGATCTTCTCTGACCGGCTTTTCAGCTCATCAACCAGAACTTTCATTCGGTCATAATTTTCCTGAAAAACAATAACACACATTATTATATTTGCCTATATATTTATTACTTATCACGTAATGAAGACTGACTCCTAAAAAATATTGTACTAGCTTTAATTCATATTGATAACATGACAACATTTCAAATTTGGAGATCTGTCAGTAATTAAATATCAGTGATAAACAATGCAACTTTAGTTTTCCTAAAAAATACTTTAAAATCATAATTAATGTTGTGGTAGAGACCCTTTAGTGAGGCTGGTTTGAAAGTCTTCAAAACATAAACACCAGTCTCTAGTGCTACAAACTTAGCTTTTGGGAATTCGACCTCTAATATTAGTTTCAGCGTGAATTACTCCCTAAATCAACTGAAGGCTTCCTGTTTGAGTAGATAATAATGTTGCTTCCCGTTATGTCAGGTGCGAGCTGCTTTACCTGAATAAACACTGACATCACATTAGCAGAAAGTCAAGTCTGTCTAGCAGGCATGAGCAACATGCTAACCTACCTGATATTCAGGTGAATGTTTATCAGGCTGTGAACCGAGTCGCGCTACTTTGTCAGCGTAGTAACTCCTTGTAGAAGTCAACGAAAGATTCCTGCAGCGGAGCAACCATGGTCTAAAAGACTGTAGAAGCATTTTAAAACTCACGGAAAACTACACTTTAAATTAGCAACAGCTAGCTTGCTAGTAGGCGACCTTCTTCTGTTGTTATTGTCAGAGAGCTGAAAGTTCTCGCTCGCCACCTGCTGTTCAAAAAATGGTATCCTACATAATAAACATTTTTTATTTATATTTTCAAAAAATTAGCAAATTAGAACAAACATGACTACTTTAATGTATTTATTGTTTATATATTGTAAAATTTAAAATAATAAGTTTACATTTAAGTATGTTATTGCTGGTAAAAAATAAAATAAATACATTGTTAACCCAGAATATTTTTTTTTCCAAATAATATTGATCATATGAGAATTTTAATTGTAATAAAACCTTTGATAAAAGTTTTTTCAAATTTTAATCTACATATAAATATGGTTACACATTAAAGACAAAATACAGTGCTTGTTTTTAGGTGGTTTAAAGAAAAAAATGCAAAGAAAATAAATAAAAGTCTATCATGGTTTATAGTTGTGCTGGTGTGAACTGCACACATGTACTTGCTTGCTGTAAGGTTGTTATTTATTCTCTATTTTAATCAGCTGACTTTAGTTCATATTGATCAATCTAATGAATTTATGCCTTATAGCTGTCAAGCTGATGATAACTAAATTATATATATTTATTATGAAATGAAAACCAAAAATGAAATTAATGAAGGGTGGCCTGGCTTAATAAAGTGAACTGCAAACTGTGGAATTTATTCCCAAACCATCAAAGATCAAAGCTGCCACCAAGTGGGTGCTAGAAGCACTACAACTGGAATAATCTTAAAGACTCATGTTTTGAGGATTATAACCCTATACAGGCACACTGTTGAACTTTTTATAAATTGATAAAACAAAAAAATAATCATAATAATATTAAACAATTATTTAAATTCTTAAGTTCAGGTTAAGTTCAATGTAAAGTTTATGATTAGATGTTGTTTTGGGGTAAAGGTCTTCAGGAAATTAAAGTGTGTCCATACTTTGTCCTTTGAACGCTAAACACAGATGTTTTGTGTCATTTACTTTTAGTATTATTCATGTCAATCAAGTGATAGTTTCAGAAATCTAAAAAGCACGGGGTTAAAATGTAAATTTTATTTCTGCTGAAAAAGAAATTTAAAGGTGAAAGTATGGCTAACAAGAATAACAATTGATGCAGAGTGTTAAGCATCGAGCAGTTTTACTTCAGGAATCATGCAACATTTAATATGTTGTCTTCTGTTCGGTCTCAGGAAAATCCAAAACACTTCACTTACAAGCAAAAAAGAATTCTATTTCACAGCATCCTACAGTTGCTCTAAATCCAAATATAAAAAAAGTCCCTTTTCTTGTTCAAAAATGGGAACTAAAGTTGGTTTTAAGTGGGAATCGGAGTTAGCCTAAAAGCTTTAAAAAAGCATCCCTTCTGACCTGAGTGCTTTATTCGAGCAGGAGTACCTTTGGCAGAGAATATGGGCTGAAGAGCATTCAAACCAAGAGCTTTTAGTTCATTTGGTTTTGAGAGGCCTCTCTCCTCCAACACTCCCACCTATTCTAACAGCATGCATAGAAATGTCCGTGACCTCCACTCAAATGGCTGCTCCTGTTTTCTTAGGGAATATCCAATCCTCCACTTTGTGCGTGAACCCAAACCCTCTCACTCATCCAGCTCTCCGCACTTTTTGATGACCTTTGAACCCTTCGATGCCGCGGCCGTGAAGTGACTGAATAGATGTAGCAGCATGAAAAGCCTTTTTTTCATTTATAGAAAGAAAAAAAAAGATTAAATACTATGATAACTCAGAGGTGAGTGTAAAAAAAGATGAAGAGCCTACAATGACTGTATGAAGACGGAACAAAGCTTTCTCTGAATGTAAAATATACGGACTGGGATACTGGTATATGTTTTGTTGGTTTATATTTTTAATTTCTAATTAGTTTGTAATGAATGAGCTAACCCTGAATCAATAGTCTCTTTAAAAACATGAGCAAAATGTGATCTTTGGTTTTAAAATGTGTGCTCTGTTTTAAACACAAAGGACAAAGGGTGCAGATAATTTAAGGAAATTGACATTATAGATTCAACTTAAATATATAAACTAGTTGATAGTTAATTAAACCCCAGTTGGCCCAGAAGGCTCCGTCCATCCTGGACCTGGTGCTGCTGAAGGTTTCTTCCTGTTAAAAGAGAGTCGATCCTTCCCACTGTCGCCCTCATACTGTACTTGCTCAGGATGGGGGATTGCATGAAAGTGACAATTTATTCCAGTCTACTGGTTCCTTTAGAGGGGAAAATTGGACTAACTGTATAAATAATATAATTGCATTAGCATTACTGCAATCAATGAGCTTAAATCTGGACCCAAAATGATTTGGATTTGTTGCTTTGTTCAGCACTTTGAGATAATTTGTGCTGTGAACATGTAAAAAAAAAAACAAAAAAATGTAAAATGTTCCTTTTTCATCCTCTCCCTGAGAAAATGACTCCTTCTATGTCTTTATGAAGCTGAAAGCTCTCATTTTTCCTTTATTGGGATAATGATGCTCATTTCACAGCTCAAATTAATTAGTGTAGAGTGCTGTAGACCCCCCCCACCACCACCACCGCTAATGGCAAAACCCTGTTAGGACAACAGAGACTTGAAATAATCACCTTTCCTCCCTGAAACAAGGAAGGAATTGTTAGCAGCACCAGCTGTTGTGAGAAATGCCCCTTTAACTTCCACTAAAGGGCACAGCTTCTTACAGATCTTCTAATTACAGAATCACTGTCAATCTGACTTCACCAGATAAGCTGAAGGATGTGTTCCTTCTTGTGTATCCAGATCCAATCTCTTATAGGAATGTGATGGTAATGCAAGGTGAAAATGGAGGATAAGAAGGAAAATTAGTCAGTCAGATATGACAAGGACGGATTTTGTCTAATGCATTATGCAAAGGACCCTAAACGAAATCCTGTATGCCTCAAAGATCTTCTATGAGACTATTAAAATACAGGATGGATTACTGAATTCATGGCACAATTTGTTCATTCAAAAGCCATGAAAAGTCTGCTCAGACTCATTTTAAGTTTTTGTTGGACTTATCAGACCCATTTATTTTTCTTTATTCATCCTGTATGGAACCAAAAAGACCCTTAAATATGCAGAATAATATTATTTCCAGCCACAAGACACTGTTTGCAACACCAAACGTGTTTTTTCACACTTTGTTTGTTCTAATAATGTAAAAGATAGACTATCATGAAATACGCTACAGTATTATTGATATTTGCAGATTTTCTCTTGTTTATTAATTTTTCAGTTTTTCTTCAGTCTAGTTTTCTTTGTGCAGTCTCCTGTGTTCAGGTGTTTGTGAGCCCTGAAAAGCGTTTAAGTTACTACCTGGTTTTCTAAATGAGCATCTATGTTCAAGAATCTTTATGTAGTAAAAATAAAGTTAAAAATCCATAGCTGTACGCCTGAATTATGAAATAATAATTCTTTAATATTTGGTTTTTAAAATTGAACTATCTATTGTCTATTGTTGATAAAAGAACTGTATAATGATCTGTTTATTGTTAAATTAATATTATACAACAACAAAACAGGAATAAATTTGGCTTTTTTCCTATAGATAAGCCACCAGGGGGCAGTAGAGATGTATGGGAATGGATAGGCAGGTTGTTGATGAAAGTGCTAATCCTACTCTACTCCATCTTTTAGATCAGAAGTGGTTCAATAGTGACACTAGTCCATAAGGGGTTAAGGTCATCTATAGCTAAGTTTGTGTTTAGAGTTAATGCCACATGTCAAGAAACCTGTGGTTGTCACACGATCCTGCTGCCTTTGTTTAGTTTTTAGTTTCGGCTTCTGTTTTTCCCTGTGTTCCTCCTCCTGTCTCACTGCACTAATCCTCCACAGGTGTGTCTTGTCTCCCTGATTACCCCTCCTCATGTATTTATCTGTTTGTCCTGTCCTGTTTGCCATGCCACACGTGTTGTCGTGTTCCTGGTCCTCTTGGTTTTGCTAGTTAGGCTGTTTTGTGTGTGTTTTTTTGCTGCCACACCAGCCTACGTTGGTTTATAAAGTGTTTTCTAGTTCAGTCTTATCCTCCTATATTTCCGGACCCTTACACCTCTTCATGACAGTGGTATCCTTAAGGGTCACAACAATCCTGCATGTTTTAGTCACCTCCATGCTCAAAAACACCTGATTCAACAGTTTTTTTTACCTGTTCGTTGTGTCCTTGAGTTCTCCACAAGCCTGTTAATCACCTATTGATTCAAATCAGGTGTGTTTAAGCTGAAAATAATCTAAAACAGGAAGGATGGTGGCCCTCAAGGACCAGCATTGGACACAAACTAAAGCTGTAAGCATACTAAATGTCTGCATTTATTATTTATTTATTTCCATCTCACCTTTATTTATACAGGCTAGCTTCACTGATTCTTATTTTCCAAGGGGACCAGTTCATAAAAACAATAAAAAAACAACATAATAAAACAACAAAAATGACTCATTTCCACTTTATGCTGCTATTTTTAGATTCATATGTTCTGTTTATTTATTTATTTATTTATTTATGTGTAGCTGGCATTAGGGACAGAAGTTGGAAAATAGCCCTAGCTAAAACACTAAACAATAACACTAAAGGACTAAAAACAGTGTCACATGTCAATAGAATTTCTATAAAAGCTGCACGATGGTGCAGCTGGTAGCACTGACGCCTCGCAGTAAGAAGGTCACAGGTTTGATTCCTGGTTGCAGCCTATGCGTGGAACGTGCATGTTCTCCTAATGCATGCGTGGGTTTCCTCCAGGTACTTCCCCCCCCAGAACACAACATGCCAATTAGGTTAATTGTTGTAAGTCACTTTGGATAAAAGCATCTGCTAAGTAAATAAATAAACAAACATAACAAAAGCTGTGTAAAATCCCCAAAGCTTTTTAGTCTGGACAGCTTCAGGTCTTGTTGAATGGAGTTCCAGGATGAGGGAGTAGCGTATGAGAAGGTCTTTTATTTGTTGTTGTTAGAGTTTATCCACCAGAGAGCTGCTGGTGAGGATGTCAATCCGCCACGCTGGTTTTGCTGTAAGCTTTGCTCAGAAGGAGAACTTCACGTAATTGTTTGGACCGGTTATAAATATTCACTACAATCCTCGTTCCATGGCGTCTCCAGAGTGTGTCATGTCGTACTGTAAAACATTGAATTAATTAAGAGCGTTTCTGACTGCACTCTGAAGGTAGAGGTTAAAGTGGCACTTCGCAAACATTATTCCAGCAGCCTGTGAAGTCTCTAATGTAATTATGGTGGGTTATGAAAAGACAAGAAAGTCAACACTTTAAATATCAAAATGTGCTCTCTGGTTGAGCAGAAATTGCTGTCTTTGCAGCCAAACACACCAGCTGCACACTACAGTACATAAAAGCTGATGTTATATGCTTGCCTGTTTGTTAAATCTATCTCATGTGAGCAATTTGCATCCTCCAAGCACCCTTAATATATTATGTTAAAGGAGGGTGGCATGTTCCCACATTCCATTCCCACCTTTCCTCCTTCTCAGCCTCTTTTGGCTGCATGAAGTGGACACTAAAGAACTGCAGCAGGAGTATCATTCACTGTAATGGTAGAGCATCCTCCTCCACAGCTCTCACTTAGTTCACTTAATCCACTTTAGCAGTCCTGCGCTCTGCTCTGCATGGACACAACACGTTCACAATGGGAGGGGAGACTGAGACGAGCACTGACCTGTCAGTTCGTGCTGAAATGTCACACTAAAACACTCGAAATCCTCGTTTCACAGCCCACAAAAACACGGGTGCAAAATACTACATACTGATGAATCAAAATGAACATTAAAAAATGTTAAATACACAAAAAATACACAAGGTAGTGGATTTCTGCTGAGGAGCTGGTTTAGAAAATGGAAATTAGGATCATTAAAGCAGGTCTAAGACTTTAGGATAGACATCACAGATGTGAACTCTTAAAGATGATTTTAGTATCAGATGATGAACGAGTGACTTTTGTTGCTTTATATCAAAAACACAGATTCAAAACTTCCCTTGAAACATGCAGTAAATACCTTGGTTTTTCTGTTACTTAAAAAAAAAACATTTTCATTTATTTGTTGATAATTTTACTGTAATTTATTCTTTGCAAACACCATAAAAACTGAGCAAACATACAGTATTCTTGATCTAATTTCTTGAAGCAGTAAAGGAGGCTGAGACGGAATACTCCACACAATAATTTAATAAAATCAACCACAGACTAGAAAAAAGAGAGCAAAGGCAATTTACATGGAATGAAAAAAGCTCCACTGGCAACAGGAAGTTTTTATCCGCCGTTAGCTCAAATAATTACATGTTTACAGTCAAGTCGTATCACCTTCAGCTCAGTCGAGCACAGCGCTCTGTACATCATTAGAACAACATTCCTGTATAGGGTCATTGTTCTAGCAAACAAATGAGAAACAATCAGGTTTGACTCTTTACACAAATGTAAAAACATGTAAAGAATATTTCATATTTTTCAGATGAAAATTGGAAGGGAGAGGGAATAGAGTTGATGAGGATTTCTTCTAGAGCAGAAACAGAATTAGAATCAGCAACAGCACAACTCATATTGATCATTTATATTTAAAAATATAGCTGCAGCGAACCGTTACCAGAAAAATTAAAAAACTGAATAAGGCAAATATATTAATAACAACGCACTATTATGACGATCTTTTGTGGCTCCCCCTGCATGAAGCCTGACTTTCTAATCCTGGTGAGGCGACTGCCATCTAAAAAGTCATTTAGCATTTGTGCTCTTCATTTTTACCTGACAAACTTATTCATATGCATGAAAACTTTAAACTAATTTTATAGAGATTTTCTGCAGAAACATAGAAATGAGTTACACTTGTATGATAGTTTCTCAGGTTTCTTTATTTTGTTTATATTTTAAGTACTAACATTTTAAAAAATTGATCATTTGCAAAATCAAGTAAAAGTCTTGCTTAAATTTGTCAGTTTTACCTTCTGATGATAATTGATGATAATTTTCTCACTTTTTGATCTGTTTTATTCAAACAATCTGCAATTTAAAACCTATTTTTCCACTCATGCCTGTTTATAGCAAGTTTTTTTTTTACTTCTTTAAAAGGAATTTTAAAAATGTGCGTAAGTAATATTGTTTATTTTAGGGATGCACCGATACTGGTATCGGTATCGGCCCGATATCGATACCGGTTAAAGTTACCCGATACCAGGAACCGATACCAGTGGCTTCACTGTCTGTGACTTGTGATTTATGTTGTAGTTTCCTATATTGAACAGTAGGGGGAGCTATTGAGCTAAAGAGGAACAGTGTGGGTTGAGAGCTGGAGATGGTGCCAAATAGTTCATTTTATTTGGTTAAAATGTGGAAAACTGCAATAATTTCACTGTGAAATCACAGACAATGGTTATTTTTCACCTTATATTTTAGTTTTGTGATCATTTCATATATATATATATATATATATATATATATATATATATATATATATATATATATTTTTTTTTTTTTTTTTTTTAATCTAACTCAGTTATTTGTTGTAAAAAGCAGAGAAGAAAAAATAAAACCTGTATTCCAATTTGTTGCATTTTTTTGTGTGGTAGAAGCATCGGTACTCAGTATCGGCGAGTACTCAGATTTAAGTATCGGTATCGGATCGGTTTTGAAAAAAGTGGTATCGGTACATCCCTAGTTTATTTAAAACGATGGATTTATAAGTCAGGTTCAGGCACCATCTGACAGGGGTTTTTTTTAACAATCTTTTAAACAGTTAATCTAATGCAAACTAGGAACATGTTGCTGATAAACAATCCTCTTAATACAATCCATCTTACTGTAAAAGTTTCATGATGCAAAAAAATGTTTTAAAGAATCTGTGTGGTGTTGAACAATCAGCAGGGTAAAATGCCAGAAGCTGGTAGCATAAAGGCACTGTTATTCTTCACAAGACAACAGAAGATGAATCATGTCCCTATCGCTGTCCACTTGTTTATCAGATAAAAGCCTGAACAAAAAAAAAAAATCAAGTTTAGAGACGAGAAGGTTGACCTCAAAACAAAATCAGTTTCACTGAAATCTATCAGAAGGAACATCCACAGGAGTCCGAACTGAGGGTCAGAACCGAGTGCAAATGTCAGTCAGTAGTGAGGACACTGAGGGCAGTCTTGTTATTTTGTTCACACAGCGCCCACAGGATCGAAACATTCACACAATACACACATATGCACACTGACACACACACACAAATGTAAAAAATAAATACTTTTTAGGAACAAAGGTAGAAAATACAGGAAAATAATATTAAATGCCATAAAATGTTAGAATTGGTTAGCTTAGCTTGATGCTAACCAAAAAAATTTGCCTTTCCACAACTTTTAACATGAAACACTGATTTTGTTTAGTGTTCACATATTACAGCTTAAATACATCGCGTGTGTATTTACAAAAGACTCCTTTTGTGTTTAGACTTAATTTAGCATCAAGACCAGTTTGGATGCTAAGCTAAGCTAACTCTTGTTCTGTCTGCAGTAAGTGAAAGTGTGTTTGTGTATGATTACAGCAATTCCTTGAAGGACAACGCCACTTTTTTCATCACGTAGCTTCAGTTTGTCAGTCCTTGAAGGAGCTCAGAGATAATAAGAAACCTTTTCAAGATAAAACACCACTCAGCATGCAACTGTAATGAAATTAAGTTATGCTTTTCATGTGTGGAAGGCTTTTTTGACAGGTTTTTAAAAAGTAAAACAGTTCAAAAAAACACACACACTCTAAGATACAATCAACAAAGTAAGAATAAATATTGCCTTTAGAGCTCACGTTAATAAAAGCACTTTACTTTGTTTTGAACAAAGCCTCCTGGATTTTTGCTTAAAAAAACAAATTAACATATCAAGATGTGTCAGTCAGAAATTAATCCTAGTTCTTCGTTAGGGGCAATTATGCAGGACATAATGTTAAATTGAAAAATAACAATAAAAAAAGGATGTCCGTTTTTAGAGGAAACTGCCATTAGGTGACAAGCTCACCCAAATTTTAAAGCCAGATATATACAAAGTATATAGATTATACGAGAACAAAGACACTTGTGTTACAGCTGTTTGTCTACATGTTTAAAACAAAATCCAAATACAGGGTAGAGGCTTGTGTCAAAAGTGACATAAAGGAATGTTATCTGGTCGCTACAGACTCAGTGCACATGGACATTCATTTATCCTCACAACAAAATAATACTAAAGCAAAACAGAAAAACATAATCTCTGTGCTTCGTTCCACTGGTTCGTTTTTGATCCCCAACCAGCCAGGACCAGGAAGTTCAACGATCACGGTCCAGGAAATTGTTTGGTTAAAATTTTATACACTTTGAATTTGTAGAGTTGATGGAAACTTCACAGACGGATGACACCAAAGCCCAGCTCTCCTAGTAGATGACCTCATAGACGGTGGCTTTTTTGTCTCCTGAGCCCGTCACAATGTACTTATCATCTATGGAGATGTCGCAGCTCAGAACTGAGGACGACTCCTTTGACTGTGAGGGGGATAAGGGATGCACAAAATCTTGTCAAATATAAGAAAAAGGGATGTCTAATACACAAAAAAACACATTCTTCTTAAAATCAAACTGACTTTTATTTATTGGTTAAATTTTTGTCTGTGAAGCACGAAGCAGTGACAGGTAAGAGAATGCATTTTAATATCTTTCAAAAACAGAATATTCAACTTTTTTCATGAGCATCTAAAAGTTTAAAAGCCAGTCTGATGAGTTCTGTAAAACACATAAACCTCATGGTGGCTTCTCACACACTAACCTGGAAAATGCTGGCTCCATACGGGGTTCTCCATGCATTGAGCAGATTGTCTTTTCCTGTGCTCACAAACCACTTTCCTGCAGAAAAACAGAAAAGTTATACATGTTCTAGCCATCTGTTTGAGTGTTGATGCACATTTATACTATATCATTTTAAGCCACTTTAATCTCTGACCGTCATGCAGTCTTTCAATCTACAAGGTCACCTTGTCTCATAAGGTTGGTGAATGCTTAGGTGAGAAAGAGGCTTGGACTACCTAGATGTATTAGTAGCATATAGGTCTACATGGTAACAGCGCCCTCTCTCTCCCAATCTCAGGCCTGGTGGAGGAATGCTAATGCTCCAAGGTAAGGCTTGAAATGATCTTCACAGAATCCTTTTGTTGGAGGCGCAGCTCCCACCTCAGCAACAGGGAGGAGGTGGAAGTCAGGTGTAGCAGTGGCACAGGCAAAGACCACCTTGAGACATCAGGACATGGTGGGTCAAGGCCAAACTGGCAGAGGACATTTAGGCCTCAGAGCAACATCCACGTGGGAGAAAGCTACTCCAGCAGAACGCTAACACCTGGTGACAGAGGAGGTGCGCCACCAGAAGGAAGTGGACAGGTGTGCTAGGTCTGTGTCCCAAGCCAAGCAAGGTGACTGGATGAACTGCCCATATAAACAGCTGCAACCATAACGAAGAGGAAATCATGCTGTGCTGATGTTTAGGGATGTTTGTCCTAGCAGGCATTTTATTACCCCACATGTAATTTTCACAAAGTATTTAATACAGTAAAATATTATCTAAGAGAAATACATTTAAATCTAACTGAAAAGCGTTTATAAAAGTATTCTAGACCATTAAATTAAAGGTTTTGTTTGATGTTTTTTACAGTTTTTCACCAGGGTGTATTAGACTCTCACCACAATGAGCAAATCTGAGAGACAGTACGCAGCTTTCGTGCAGGTGGAGCTGGTACTTGTCAGGTTTGGTGACGTGCAGAACCTCCACATTACTGTTCTCCATCCCTACTGCCAGCCACTCGCCTGTCGGACAATAACCCAGGGAGAAGATCTGCAACCAAACCAAACCCATGCTGTTGTAAAAGCATGAAACAAGCCACAAAACAAAGCAAGTGACATTTTCCCCACAGGGTGAATAAAAAGAAAATGTACCCATAAATACAACATATACGTAGCTTAAAAAACCTGTTAAACTCAGTGTCATTTATTTGATCTGAGAAACAACTAGTGGTACATTTAGTAAAGCTGTAGAGAGGAAGGCATAAGAACTTTATCAAGCCTATGGCTCCCTGTCTGCTCTGCCCTCGCTGAAATCTCTTTAATGCACACTCACACCCTCATGTGCACACTCAGGTTCTGAAATGGCTCTATTCAGGAAAATTGCAGTAATGGTCTATTATTGCTGCTTTTCTTCTCATCTGGAGGAAAAAAAGAAAAAGCCTAAATTCAACCTGCAAGTATTATTAACGTTAAAAGTATTTGAGGGCAGGACAAAAACAGTCTGGCCTTTAGTGTGGGTTAAATGTTCTGAACTGAGCTTGTAAATGACTGCAATAAATCAAAAGCTGAGACAGTAATCACACACTGCAGCTGGCAGTGACCTGTCCTGTGATGCACAATTTTTACCAGCCGGTGACATTTTTACTGCGACTTAACCACCACCATAATGTTCCAAACCAAGCTTTTTGATCGCGTGCAATCATTTACACCTGCAGGAAGGACTGAACTAATCCCACACTCCAATTTAGGACACACAGGACGACAAAGCCACCAGGAGGTAAAACAGATTAATTGTTTTAATTTTTTGTTTCTTGTGTACCTGGGAGGTGAAGTCGTGCTGCTGCAGCTGCCGTCCCTCCCTCAGATCCCAGGACCGGACGGTGTTATCCAGACCTCCAGTCCACAGCTTGGTCCCATCATTAGAGATGTCTATACAGCTGGCTCCGTCGGTGTGGCCCTGGAACTGCCTGTAGAGAAAACACAAGCAAGCAAATTCACTCTGAGTGTTCAGCAAAAACCAAAGAATGCAAATTAAAGTTTGCCCCGTGAAATAAGAACTGTTCAACATTCTCAGTATGTAGAACTCAGGCTGCAGGATTTATTGATGTGTCAGCATCAAGAAGTAATTGTTTGAAGGTAAAACTGCAAGAATTTTGAAAGCAGAAGAATGCATTAAAAAGTGCATGAGCACAAATACGTAACAGAGTTTCAGTTTGCTGTGAATAATTTGTGTTTTGGTCAGAATCACCTTTTTAAAATCCAAATTTTTCTACTCCTTCATTACAGAGAAAGACCTTAAATGATCCAAAGCACTGCAGCGGCTCTCCGGTTTCTTCAATTTCTCTGTACCAACTTTTGAAGTCAGTATTTGGAACTCAAATGAGAACAGATAATCTTCTTTAAGAATGTTTAATTGAAAAAAAAACTGTTTTGCTCAAAACTGGTACTAGTTTCTTGAATTTGCCTGCACACCTACCTAACCAGAGTCTGGTTGTGAAGATCCCAGACGGCTATGTTTCCATCGGAGCAGCAGGAAAAGCAGACTTTGGAGTCGGGGCTGATGGCCAGAGCGTAGCACGCCGGTGCTGATGACGTTAGTTCTGCTTTGATCCGAGGAGTTGGTGTAGCCAAATCCCAAATGGACAAAGTGCTCGCCTCGCCACCGACAATGAGCGTCCGACCATCCGGGAGCAACCGACATGAACGGATGTAGTTATCCCTGTTCTGATGTGACAGATACAGAACTACCGTCAGCAACACACACTCTCTAACAAATATAAATCATGTTGTCTGAACTTACAAGGCAGTCCAGCTGGGAGACGGGCGTCTTGTTGCCCGGGTGACTGATGTCCCACACCTTCACACAGCCTTTGCCACCGGTGTAAACATGACGAGTCGGGTTACTGATGGTAACAGCACACACCACCTCTCCGTGGCTCAGAGTATTGATCTGCCGAGCGTGGCGTGGGATGCCGGGGCCGATCAGTGCATCTGGAGGAAAAGGCACAGGCTGCATTTGTCCGTCAGCGCTCACATGAAAGGAATACGCTCTGAAGAGACAAAGAGCGGCGAAAAAAAGAGAGAAAGTGAGACAGAAGCAAACAGGACGGACTAAATGTCAACTTTCATGGTGCGATTGTTTCATTCGAGGCTGAACTTACGGCTTTCCGCCAGGGATTCCCGACAAGTTGGGGGGAAGGCCTGGGACACGGATGTGGTGGTGAGGATCAAATCCCACCTAAACAATTTCAGAGGATGACAGAGTTGGGAAGCAATTCAGCAGCACACAACTGTTACCACAGCAACAACTGAAATGGTACTGTAGGAGACGTCAGGAGGGGAGAGACACGCAGAGCGTTATAGGCGATGTTTGAAAAACAAGAATCAACACAAACAGGTGGGAGGAGTAGTCCTCAGCATCACCTGTCTCCAGTTCAAACCAGAATTCAGATGTTCAAAACAGGAGACGCAGACAGAGTAAGGTCTGGAGCTAAAGGTGTATAAATACCTCTAAACTTAGAATGAAAAGATGTCTGAGATGAAGAATGTAGGGGAAAAATATGAAAATATAATTTTACTAACATTTATATGAGTTTATGTAGGTGTGAAGCAGCTTTCAGTGTCAGTTATGATGCAGTTTTTGTTTGTCATTTTAAAGAAAGTTAATTAAAAATCACATTTTGACTTCATCTTTCAGATCCTCCGCATACACAGTACAAAATGCCCATCGGCCAATATAGTCAGATCTAGATATTACAATGAAATTTGCATTGTTATTGCAAGAAAAAGTAAACAGCACAATGTGAACACTTCTCTGTCTCTGGCAGCAGAAGTAGAGAAGCAGTCCTACTACAATATTTATTATCTTCAGCTGAGGGCGGGCTGGTGCTGGGTTTATTCTAATAAATCTGCTAGATCAGACGCCCAACAATGTATCTGGACTTGGATCTTCATCCAGGGGATGTTTTATTATCTCTTCCTGTGAGTATTACTGGTTTAGTAAACGTTAGTCCTGCTTTCTTGTGCTTTTTTCCCAAACTTGGGTCTTATTTTAGGGTTCTGATACAGTTTTGTTTCTTATAAATGACAACAAAAAAAATGGCAGTTTTGTGTGCAGGCTAGTAATAAAATGATCATTCATTAATTGATTCAGGTCATGTTCACAGTTAAAACTTGCATCATATTTTTATAATTTGTTACAGAAAGTAATCAAATAGCTGCCTGCTGTTGTCTCCAGAGATACATTTGTCGTCTTTTTCTTTTTGTAATAAAAGTTTAGAGAAAAGAAAAACTTTGAGCATTTAAATTAGTAGATCTTCTTCCTCTGTATGTTTTTGTTTTCAGAAACCAGTCAGAATGATGCTCTAACAGTGAAAGTCCTAAATGAAATGTGCCTAATTTGAATCAAACTTCACAAATGTGCAGATTTGCAGCTCTGACTTAAGCTGTTTGTTTTTTTTTTGTGTTGTAAACAATGAGTGAATATGACTATAATAACATATACAGATCACTTCTGATGTGTGTGAGTGCAGGTACCACTTGTGTCCGTCCGTAGGCTGCCACGGCAGCAGCAGCCACTGCACTCATCTGTGGGGAGATGTTGTGCAGGCCGGCGTACGCCGCTCCAGCTCCACTCAGGTCCCCGTTCATCCCCGGGTGAGGAACCATTCCAAACGGACCGGGGTACGAGCAGGGCACGGCAAGCGGCGTGCGAAGACCTGGAGCTGGAGGACAAAATGCTGTCGTTATTTTACTAGACAAACGTTTAACTGAGTACATATTTGCTTTCCAATCTGTAGCTAAATTAGATAGTAAACTATTTTATATAAACGTATAAATAAATGTTCTCTGATCCGTTTTCATCCTTTACCCAGCAGCTCAGCTCCGGTGGGTTTACTCGGCCTCAGACCGGGGGTGGAGGTGCTGCTGGGGGTCGGGGCCTCAGATCGGGACGTCGGGGTGCTGGACTTGGACACAGGGGTCGTGGACTTTTCATTCTGCATCAAAAAAATACAGATTTATTCTTAACAAATGACATTGCAAAGAAATGCACAAGCATTTGGAAATATAAAGAAACATTCATGTTTTGAACAACTTTCCTTTGATCGTTCTTCATACCTTAATAAAACTGACTACCTGTGGTTTTTGATTTTGTCTGAATTCCAGAAAATACAAAATACAACTGACCACCAAATTGATCTCTTTGGACTTGGAAGACGGCGTGCTGCTGGAGGAGGCGATGGAGGAAGGACTCAGGGGGGCGTCTTTCTTCAACAAGCGGTTTTTGTCCAGTCCGTTTTCCCGAGGTGAGTGGGCGGGACTTCCTCGAGGAGAGGAGGGATCCTGAGACGGGTGACATCAGACATGTTTCACAAACCTAAATTCACCTTTCTGACCCGTCAGGTGGGAGACGGGATCTGTTTAGTACCTCATTGGAAACATCCACCACCAAGTTGTCGTCGCTCTTCTCTCCATCACTTTCCTGGGAGAAACGTTTTTTAAAAAGACATTTTTTATGTGCTGAAAAGACTTTGCAACAATTTACTTAAATTATCAGCAACTTTCAAAACTGTGATACTTAGTTTTATTTTTAAAATGTTGATCTAAGTCTTTCTGGCTTTTTGATCATGATAGTCAAATAAATAAACTCTCATTTCCTTAATAAACTAGCCTGATAATCCTCCTCCTGTGAGCAGGAGAAGGTTCATTTAAACATCTCCACTCACGTAGCGTGTGGACGTCAGCTCCTTGTCTTCTGTCTTCTGCTTTTTGCTGTCAGATGAAAAATCATTTGAACTCCGATGCTTCTCTCCTGTCCGAAAACTGGCTGTCGGAGACACAGATGAGCTCTAAAAAAAATAAACAAACACAGGAAGGTGAAGCAAACACAAATGCCTGTTCAGATTATTAGTTTACAGGAAAAAGTTTGAATAAGTTGTTTGGACATACACCACAACCTACACTGGTCTTTAAAATGCCTCTCAAGAACAAAGTCTAGAACTCTGGAGGTTTCTTTGTAATTTATGCTTTCAACATTCACTGAATAAATAAAATTAACATCTGTGTAGATCATTAATTCAATAAATACTGAACAGTTTGACATTTTTCTGTTAAAAAAACAAGTTACTTTAATATCTAGAGCAAAATATAGATAAAAATGAACAGAATCAAGAAAAGTCTCAATGCACAACGTCTGTCGTTGTTTACTCTGAGACTCAGCTTCACTTAAATAAAATTGGATGTGAGTCTGCAGAGAAAATCACAACACTGATCAGTGGACTTAAAAGTTTATATAGCAAAGAAAACACACACACACACACACACACACACACACACACACGACCCCAAAACTCTGCTGTTATCTCTGGGCATTTGAAGTGACCTGTCTGGAGTCCAGATCTGTCACCCACAGAAAACTTTTGATGCATTATGAAACAAAAACACAAGAAAAAAGGAGCCAAACTGTTGAGCAAATTTAAAACAAGATCAAAAATCCAACAGGATTCCTCAGTTCTTACAGCCTGAGGAGAGAAATCACAAGCTTTGGTCCCAATTTTAAAATAAATTGCTGGCATCAAATTCAAATGAACAAAGTATAAATATATATTAATACATAAATAACAGCATTCTGTCTGTATTCAGATGTTATTCAACATCCTCACATAGCTGATGGTAGAGTTATTATTATCAAAAACCTTGAATCAGGACATTAAATGAAGCTGCGTGTTCTGTAAGTGTGTAACAACAATGACCAGAATGCACACAATTATAACAAGCTGCACAAGTAGAGTATGGACTCTATGCTCACTAGCTAACATGGAAATGAGACTTTTATTCAGTAAAAACTGTTATTTTGTAAGAAAATAATCACAGATAAGCGATCCTGTATCCTTTTATCCTTTTCATAATGAGTCCCTTCTGCGTGTGTGTGTGTGTGTGTGTGTGTGTGAGTGTGTGTGTGTGTGTGTGTGTGTGTGTGGGTGGGAAGGGACTCCTCTGCCTTGCCTCCTGCAGACACCACATGCACGCACTTTGGTATTTGCCAGTTTCTGAACTGATTAAACTCAGTTGGAAGATTTGATCAGCCATCTCCCCTCCTCTAACCAGCAGAAAATCTCATTTTAAAGGATCTGCATCCTTTACTAAACTATCATTTCACCAGTGGCTGCAGGTTTCCTGACATCTTAATCAAGTACGGCGTCCTTTAAATATCATTACTGAAAAATTAATCTTCTTTGAGAAGCAAAGATCAGACTAAGGTCAGTTAAACATTCCTCCTCTTGTCTCTGCTGATCTCTGCCTCTCATTGGGAGGCGCTGCTTTCCCAGCAGACACTGGACAGAAAAGAAAAAAAAAAAGCAAGACCTTTAGCTCGACCTTTCCACTAACTCATGCCTGTAACCTTTCCGCTGCCCTTTGCCGTGCTGCAAGTGTTGATGACAAAGATTCTGTGTGGAGGAAGAGTCAGGATGTGTGTGTGTGTGTGTGTGTGTGTGTTCCTGTTTACATTTTAGTACTCGGTGTGTGCAAATAATCTGGAGATGTCAATGCGTGTAAAGATGTCTCTCTCTGAGCGATACGTTGAGCCATCGCTTGCTGTCGCCTTCTTTTCACGCCGATTAGATTAATTAGTCTGCAAATTAGCTCATTCAAAAACATCAAAGCAAATTAATTTTGCTGCAGAGACAAACGAAGGCGCCGCCGGCAGCGCGGGCATTGTGACTGTGACAAACTCTTTGGTGTGGGTGAGTGAAAGCATTCGTTTTTATTGACATTATAATTACAATTCACTCCCATATCAAATGAATCCTGCAGCTAGTGATAATGCTATCTGTAGCCTCTTGTTTCTGTTTTTATTTTTTTGTTTGGTTTCAAAATCAAAATGACTATGATTATTATTATTGTTATGATCATGACTCTTTACTAATCAGGTGTGGAAGTGATAAATGAAGAGTTTTTAATAAAAAAGTAAATTCACATCGATCATACATGACAATTTCAGGTAAATTACTTTATTACACTGATAGCAACTTATTTGATGTAAATACTTTTTTAAACATCACTAATAGAAGGATGACACGGGTCCAGCGCCACGAGGGGGCGTACGGGGGCATCGCCCCCTAAATGAAGCACACTGCCCAGACGCCCACCTCAAGATTTTTTGAAATACTTTTAACATTAGAAATATTGTAAACTATTTTTAACATTTTTATTTAAAATTCTAGCCATACAACAAATGCACAAATTTCAAACTGAACAGACCTCAGTCACTGATTGGTTGATAAAGGCCAACTACTGTAGTCTTTAACGTCATCGCTTGTTAAAGTTGAATCTTTAGCAGCTAGCATCCTGTATGTTGATGTGTGTTTTTGGACAGTGAGAAGATGAAACCATTACTGGATTTAACACAAACAGAGATGAAACAGTCGGAGTTCCTTGTTGGTTTTTGGATGTAGGTGTGCTGTCCATGGTGCTGAAACACCAACTGTTGGGCAGCTTCTCTCTACCTCTACCGGTGTTCTGATACCAGGCTGTGGTTCATCGTACTGCATTAAAACTTGCTTTGACATTTGGGGCCTCCATAGCTATGTGTGAAAACTCCTCTTCACTGAGGAAAGTGTATTTTAAACAAAGGAGCACAACGCTGCACAGGCACCAAGTGTTGAGTGGAAAGATCTCCTCCTGAGGAGCTTGAACTCATCAGCCATGAGAAAACTGTAACTCTACTGATACTACTAGATAATACAAATGGAATATATAAATTGATTATCTCTAGTTTGGTTCTGGTAACAGAACTTCATTGTGATTTATTTAATTTTCCTCCCCTGTGGCTGCTGTGGACATACATTAGCATCACTAGCACATGTTAGCACAAGGCAGCTAATGCTATGTCTATATGCTGTTGCTGCTGATGAATAAAACTGGATTTTACATTATTAAGTGTTCATGTTGAGTTACTGCTGTTATGCATTGATTCATCTCACACAATTAAACTCAGTCACTTCAACCATTGTGATGCTGAAGGAGGGAAATGCAACGCTGTTCATTTAAAAATTGATCAAACTGATTACAGTTTGTTCAGAAATGTTGTGTAGTTTCTTATTTTAACAACTTGCAAAATAGTGTAAATGAGTTAGTCATGATAGGGGCCTTCAAGTTTCTTTCTGTTTGCACCAACAACATAAACATGCATTCAAAAGATGGAGCCAAAGACACCTTCAAATAAAGAAAAGCATGATGAGCAGAAGAAAGAAGCAACGAGGACGTTTGTTTAAGAGGTCCCATGAAAGAAAATGATCTGTGCTTTACATTTAGATGCAGTCCTCAGTCCTTGAGGTTGAGGTCAAGCATCAGGTTTCTGGGAAAACACGTCTCTGGGGACACTGCAAGTTTTTCCTGAAGCCACTGACAAAACAGTAACTTTCAACAGCTGCTCTGTTGCATCTCCACATGGTTCCTCAGCTGCCCTGCAGCTAACTGGAGAGCACTCCAGAATGCTGTCTTCAGTGCAGCTTCAGGATACGACTCCAGCGCTGGAGGAGATCTGCACCACGCGGGAAAGCAGCCAAGATCTGCAAGAACCCAACACACCGCTTCTCTGAGCTGCTGCCAACAGGCTACAAAGCTTTATGTGCCGACTCAACCAGGCTGAAGAACGGCTCCAGACTGATGAGCTACACTAACTTTGCACAATTCAATCATCACTTTCTTTGTATTCCGTCTATTAGGTCTCTTTTTAACAAGATCCTGGTATTTTTCTTTCTATTCCCAAGATTTAATGTTTTTAAACACAGCCATTAACAAGAAATGGCGACTCTTTCGGCACATTTCTGCAAATGCACATCTCTGCTTTGCCAATCAGCCTCACCTGGCACCATTTCCTGAACCACTGGCCCACATTTTCCCCTAAAGTTGAGCAGGGACCAAACACACTGCCACAGGCAACATTTCTCACCTTCAAAATGAACACATTTGGGTTTTTATCCTCACCCAGCAAGACGCTAATGTGGATCACTACACCGCACAATAAAGTTTGATGGCAAAGAGGCGCCCAGTGTGTAAATGTGTCACAAAGTGCTGCTGGCCAAGCTGCAATATGAAAACTGGGACTGAAAACCAGTTACTCTTCCTTTTTTAATGTTTTGCATCTCTGTTTTCTTTGATCATCTGCCGACACACTAATTCATCTAAAGAGGTCACTTCAACCAGATACAGAGGAATACAAATGGAGCTAAAGAGTTGCCTCCAGTTTAAAAACTGTTCTTTTTTTCTCAGCTCTAATAAGTTCTGAAAAAAACTAAATCTTTGGAGCTCATTTGTTCCGATCTCTCACTCTTTCTGACTCTGCAGCCAGTGCAGCGAGGAAGGCCAGGCATCACGCTGCAGTTTATTTTTTAAAAAGCGCATCTTGGTGCTAACAGAGAAAAGGACAGCAGCTTGTTTACAACTAAACAAAAAGCAAGATAGAAAAAACAAAAACACAAATCTAAGAGCCGTCGCACAAACGATGATTTGCACCGTGTTTCCACCAACAAGGAGTTTATTATACCTGAAGAGGAAATACTACGTTTTGTACAGAAGATGACCTGTTTCCTTTCATACTGCATTTCAGGTCATTTAGAAAGGGAAAAAAAAGCATTTTTCTTGTAAGAAACTTCATCAACTCCCTTACATGTAAAGAGACTTCATCACAGGTTGGACTGAACAGGAACATTATAAAAAAAAGAGAAACCCTGAAGCAGATCAAAGCTTTTTCTGTAGAACTTTCTTCTCATTTCCACCAGGGCCAACAAAAGGTCTCACAAGGTGCTGTCCTTGAACACACCATGACTGCTTAATTGACTGCTTGTAGTGGCAACAATAAGTCTGCAGACACACGCTGATGTGTCATTTATACGCGCACACACACACACCTTTATCGGTGTGTGAGGTGCTAATGCCAAGGACATTAAGGCACAGATGTTCATGCAGTTCACACAAACTGTACTCGGTGGACTGTTGCCAAGACAACCGTAGATCACTGACAAGCGGCTTATTGGTTTCATGGAGTGACTGTTGGCTGCTATGTCAAAGAGCATCGCTTCGTGCGCGCACGTGTGTGTGTGTGTGTGTGTGTGTGTGTGTGTGTGTGTGTGTGTGTGTGTGTGTAGGGATGGTGTCTCACTGGGCACTAATGAAAGGAATTCATCATTCTGGCCTCTCTGTCCTTATCACTGATTTCTGATGACCTCACACACACACACACACCACACACACACACACAAACACTTACTAATTGCTCCAATCATGAAGCCTACAGCTATGTGTGTGTATGTGTGCATGCATGTGTGTATGGTTGAGGATTTGCTGCATGGGGGGCAGGAGATAACATATTAAAACATTCTCCCAGTTTCCACAGACTCCAAATCACCCAAACCATGCACACACACACACACACACACACACACACACACACACACACACACACACACACACACACACACACACACAGACACGCCTGTAAAGTTGTGTGTGTGTGTGTGTGTGTGTGTGTGTGTGTGTGTGTGTGTGTGTGTGTGTGTGTGTGTGTGTGTGTGTGTGTGTGTGTGTGTGTTTGAGCTGCCTGTATAAAGAAATGCTAATCTGCTCATTGAGTATTCAACAAACCAAATGTTTGCCATGGGAAAAAAAGCTCTGCTTAAGAGACTAATTACTACAAGCACTGGGTGTAACGTGATCTGTTCCTCTTTCCGCTCCTTTCTTTCTTTCCTAAACAGACGTCTTAGATTTTGTTTTTATCTTCATGTTTTTTTTTATCACCCAGTTTTGTTTTTCTTCAAGTTATCAGCATTTTCACATCTCAGATCTTTAAATACAGGATTTTTTTCAGGACTGTGGTAATATTTATACATAAGAAGAAAAAGAAGCCAGATGTTTCAGATGCTCTAATAGAAAAATCTGCCTGATTACTTAATAACATTTATGTGAATTCAGTCGATATTTTTATGATTTGTCTCAGAATATTTGACTGGAATTTTCCCCTCTATATTTGAATATATTACGTTTTTTTCAGTGTGATGTTCTTGTCTAACAGTGTCTGTATTTAAAACACTAAAAACATTCAAAATGAACAGCGAACAAACACAGAAGGTTGATATAAATGATTTAAAAACTCTCACTCTAAAGCTTTTAATTGATTTATGAGTTGATTCATGTTTAGTTTTAACCATCACTGTCAAAAAAGTTTTTAAAAACTCTAATTAAACCAGTTAAATTACATAATCATCTAAAACAAGTCATTTAAATGTTGGATTTCAGGTGATAACATGTAAAAATAGTTAAGATCAAATCAATTTGACTAATTAGTTTAATTACTGCTCCTTTCAGAGAAAGAGCGGGTGAATAATTTAGAATAAAAATATCTTAAAATAGAAGGAGGAGAAACTTAATAAAGCATCAAAAATGCTTTTTTTAAATCTGTGTTACAAAAGAAGAAAAACCATAAACAACTTACCTTAACGGAGTCTCTGTCTGAGGAGGTGAAAGAGACAGAAAAAAGGAAAAGAATGATTAAAGCAAAAGACGTGTAAAGTTTGAGAAAAACAAATAACCTTTTTTTTTTTTTTTTTTACTTAATGTATATTTCTTGTATTTTTTGACAAATATATTTTCTGTGAAACTCACTAATGGAACAGTTTGTCAACAAAAACCACAGAAAAACGTCCTCTCTGCAACAAAATGGTTCTTTTCTGCTTTTAGAGCTTTGCAATTTGCTTCTGATTCTTAGACACACACAAAAAACAACACAACTCACAACCTTTTGCTTGGAAAGTTGCATGAAGAGAGTTTTAAGAAAAGATTTGAAAAATCTTAAAGGTTTCAATGAACTGACAGGCTCAGTGTCAGAAGCAGCAGAGTGGAAAGACACCCTATACTGCATGTATACACAAGACACAATACAAGGTTATAGGTTCACTTAGAAAAATGTGGCAACAGATTTAATTCAAAGAAAAAGTTTAAAATATTTGAGATCAGGAGGAAAAACATGGAAAAACAGAGAACATCTAAACTAAAGTAAAATTTCTTTAAAAAAATGTCAATAATAGGAATTAAATAGAAAATACAAACTTAGAAATGTTGTTTCATATAAGGAAAAACATATAGGCTTAAAATATTCTTACAAAATCAAATTCAATAATTATTATCAGAAGCTTTAATGCTGACTTTACTATTTCAGATAAACCTGCTTCACTTCTGCACTTTTTAATTTAGTTGCAAATCTACTAAAATGTCAAATCCAGTAAAAATGCTTCTAAAAACTTTAAATGGAAATAAAGAAACCACTTTGTCTCTGCATGCATTAAATCTCAGGAACTCTACAGATGAAAATGCCTTTTTATTGATGGTCCTCCTACATTAGCAGCTGTTAGCTTTACTGCAGCTACAGGACGAGGTTAACTGCATGATCAAACCCCTCCCAGACATCCTGCGAGAGCGTCATTAAGTGGTGGCACGCACACGCTCTATCTTACACACAGACATGTATTCTCCATGAGCAGTAATTAAATACTGGAGCTCAAAGTCAGATCAGAGATGAATTAAAGCTGCTCTTCATGTACAGGAGACAGGACTTATCGTAGTGGCTGTGTACTGATTCTTAGCAGACCAATTAAAATGGAATAATGATGAGTCAGATTGTAACTGTTGTAAGTTGAGAGCACTAAAGATTAACCAGCAGCAGTAAACGTCCTGATAGGATTCATAGAACATGCTGGTCTTGTTAAACAGGTTTGACATCATTTTGTGAGACTGATGTTTAACATGTTTTAAAATGGAAAGCACATAAAAACACATATTTATTTAATCTTATGGGAAACAGACTGATAAGATAATAAATTAACAAATAATTTGTAATTAATTACAGTTCAGTTCAATTTTGTGATTATTATTGATAGTGATCTGATCCTATTTTACACAAAGACCTCACAACAGATGCAGATTTGAGTTGGACTCACCTCTCGCGTGCTCGCTGTTGTTTTCGTGGTGCTTCCTCTCGTCTTTGAGCGGCAGCTGGTGACTCAGGGCTGAAGACAGAGCCAGCAGGCTGGCAGTACTGGCTCCGGGGGGCAGAGGGGGCTGGAGACCGGCTGGATGGGGGGTGAGCGGGACTGGGATGGCATGACCGTGGGAGAGATGCTGAGCCTGGAGCTGCTGCTGCTGAAGGACATCCAGAAACATCAATTAACAACTAAATTTAGCTTGAAATAAACCAAATTAGTGTTTTAAAAAAGCTACTAAATTCCTCTGAACGTCCTGCATGCGCCACGTGTGCTTTGTCAGAAAGACCAAACTATATTTTACCAGATAATTTATTGTTGCTTCATGTGCATTCTTATAAATCATGACAAGAAACACATTGAGTTAAAACGCCTGAGTCAAACTTTAATGTCCTCTATTGTTTGACACAATGTGCCTCAGCAGAGTTTAGCACTTGTTTGCTTTCTTTCATTTTTTTTACTTTAAATCTTTGTTTCATCCTTTCAGCTTTGAAGAAAACACTGTCTGAATTTTCAACTGTGTGCGTGCGTGCATGTGTGCGTGCGTGTGTGTGTGTGCGTGCTTTAAACTCACTCCGATGATGGCGTTGAGTTCAGCCATGGTGACCTGCTTGGCTCTTTCCACTGCCTGCACCACCTGCTGCTGATGCTGAGACACAGATAGAAAATATCAGGCGCTAAGTTCCTAAAATAAGAGAAAAACACTTTATTTGGATTTAAGTAGTAATTAGCAAGAATTCTGCGTGGTATTATCTGTTGATATAACGGCGTTGACAGCTTTCCTGTGTCACAATTATTTATTTTGTATCACTATCAAAAATAATATGGTGCAATAGTTACAAGGTCTTTTTGTATAATTGTATTTTTTGGTTCATTCGTAGCTCCGTCTGCTCACACGTCTCAAATATAAAAAACTGTTAAGTCTTCATCACAAGGAAACAGAGAAACAAACAGAGAGAGAAAGGGAGACAGCTAACAGTACAAAGTCAGAGAAAGGGTACAGAGAAGAAGACTGATACAGACAGGAGGAAAAGAAGAGCAGGAAGATTCATCCAGGAGTGCAAAACATCAAAGTAGAGCAGAGATGAAAGAGCTTATCAGGTGTGGAAATGAACCTGACCGTCGAGTTCAGCTCTCTGAGTCTAACCGCCCAGAACGTGACACGCACACCAGAACAGATCCACAACTCCGATAAAGACTTTCTAACTACGGTCAGGGCTTTCTTATCTCGAGCTGCAAAAATCACAAGGCTGTGCATGTTGTATGACTCATACAGAATACTGTATGATAATTATTGTCATCATCTCAGATGAGTCTGTACTGTACAGAAAACACACTTAGTCTTAGGCATATTTAATTTTGGTCAAAAAGGGGGGAAATGCCTAATCACTCCATGTATACGATAAAGGAAACTCATTAAGTGAAATAAACTACCTCTTATATATATGATGGCATATTAGGGGGACAGAAGAAAGACATGTTTTCCACCTTTAGGATCCTCCTCCTGCTTTTTGTCTGCTGAGAGGTCCTAATATACCTTCATACAATGTTTGTGTTTCACATTAAAGTAAAGAATAGTTTGTTCTAACTGACTTATTTACTCATAAATGTGTTTAAGATGCTGAAATCTGTCATAATGATTGTTTTGTTAAGAAAAAAATTTATTTTTTTCTTAATTGCTGCAGAACAGATTTTTATAATAATAAGGTTGGTTGATTAGACAAACTTATCGACCATTTTAAGAGTGTGTTTTTTTCTTTTGCCTATAAATTAGTTTCCTAATTAGTAATAATGCTCGGTTAAAGCCTCTTGTCACCTGTGCTAATATATCACCATCGTCACTAGTTGGACTGACGAATATCGAATGGGAAAATGTTCCAAATCGTCCAACCTTCACAAGCTTCTCCAACACAGTCGGTTTGATGAGGCTACTGTTGTGTTCTGGGAATCAAAATCATCCAAATCTGACCGTTTTATCATGTTTTTAGATTTATTATGAACGTAAAGGTGTGATAAATACTTAAACTCTGTTCACACTGCAGGCTAAAGTGGCCTGAATCTGACTTTTTCACCCATATGCTCCTATCTGATTTCCTAATGACAGCCTGAACAGCACCAATCTGCTTATTTCTAATCTGACCCAGGTCACTTTCACATGTGGTCCTAAATGGAATCTGGTGTTTTTCAAAGAGACCTCTTTACCATTAAGACCTGCATTGTGAACACAGCCTTAGATTGTTAAGAAAAACTCTGACTTGTTGGATTTTATCAACTCATTTACAAACTACTCAACATTTCTAGAGTTAAGAGGTTAGAGAGTAAAGTTTAGAGATCATTTAGCTGTCACATGTTATGCAATCCACATTTTTTGTCTAACAAAATTTTAATGAAGCATTATAAGAATGTGCAAAGTCAAACCATGAAACAGAAAAATGATAATAAAGCTCCTTTCAAAACATGTCAAAGCACATTTAGAAACAATATCAGAAAATGAGAGGAATTTAAATAATAACAGCCAGCTAATGAGAATATGCGGACACAGTTGACAGTATTTGCTGCTTAATAATATTAATATGAGTTGCCATTGTGCTACATTTCACATGCACACGCAGTCAACGAGGTTGTGCGTCGACACAAAGCGGCTCCCTCTGCCTGCCTTCGCTCTCTGCAGGCCTCAGGGCTGTGTAGCAGCACCACAGTCTAATGCCATTATTCCTAATCCATCCTAAACCCTCCTAATCCATGGCTAATCTGAAGGAGAGCTTTTGGAGTCCAAACTCACTCGTTCCTGCTGTTCCCACCCCTACACACACACACACACACACACACATACACAAACACTGTTAGCTCCTCAGAGGGAGGATTTATCACTTAAACACACACACACACACACACACACACATACACACACACACTTCGAGACTGGATAATAAACACACTATATAAAATGCACTTTTCACACCCACCGTGTATAGGCACACAAATAAAATGTTTTTAACAAAAAAAAAGTATTTTCTTTCACATACACCCAACTGTTTGGCTGCTGCATATGTTAGTGGGAGACATTTGATAAGTTCAGAGCATATCTGCCTATCCTGAGCTGGGAGGATTAACCCAGGATAATCTGTGCGTGTGTGTGTGTGTGTGTGTGTGCGTGTGCATGGCTGTTTGCAAAGCATGTGTGTGTGTGTGTGTGTGTGTGTAGATTTTGCCCTTTTACGGCTGAATCCTCCACATAGTTTTCCTCCTATTTACTGAGTCTTCCTCCCTCCTGATTCTTTCTCTCACCCACATCTCTCTTAACTCTCAGCGACAGGCGTTTTCTGACTCTTACCTCTTGAGAAAGGAAAGGGATGACTTGGGCGCAGATTGCGTTCAGCCGCTTGACGATCTCCGCCTGCAGGACAGAGGATGAGGGGTGAAGAAAACAGAATCATCTTAAAATTCGTCACAAGACCCAAAAAGCATCATCATCATCCTCTTCAGGCAGGTTTTAAACAACACGGATCACCACAGTGTGGATTACAGAAACAGCTAACATTAGCTTTGAGTGGAAAGTGTCACATTACACCTGCATGCAAAGGTTCCCTGGTCAGACTGGGTTGACTGGGTAGAACTGAATGATGAAAATAGGTTTAATGCTCAACTTTATGCTCTTTAATGGTTACTTTATCTACTAGTTTATCTTCAGTTTGGGTCATAAAGGAAATACTGTTTTGGAAATATGGAATTTTAGTAATATGTATTTTTGTATTGTTTTGTTTGTGAATGAATTTCACTGTCTCTATTCCACTGTCGACCAATAAAATAAGTATTTGTTGAGAAAAATGATGCGTTTTCTTTATAATGCAGAATTTGATTAAAACAATAATGATTCATTTAAGCCCAAATATTAAATGCTGCTGTGTTTAAACAGCCAAAGTTACCAAAGGGATCCAAATAACGCTGTTTTTAATGAATTAGTCCTTCGTATCCTGATATCACTGAGTTTGTTTTAATTGTTCTTATTTGATCATCCGAACGTGTGTTGCTACCCTCAGGGGTTTAACTCCACAACTAGAATTCCTCACAGATTCTCCAAACTCAGATCATTATGAAGAAAATCCACATTCACATAAACCCCATTATAGTAAAGGACTTCCTGCTCACAGATATCACTACAAGAGGCAGGTGATGCTCCAAACCAATCAGAATCCACAGATTTCTACCACTTCCAAAATTCAAATAAAAAAGCCGACAGATAAAAAGTCATTAGACAGCATATACCTGTAATTTATTTAGAAATGTTCTTATTAGTAAATGACTCTTAGAGGTGACGGTGGAGATTAAGATCTAAGAGGAAACAACTTCCTGAAAGGTTGCATCAGACAGGAGAGGTTACTCACGTTAAAGTGTTTTACAGCTAAAGACTCTTTAGGAAGACTTGGATCATAAAATGGTCTTAACTTCTGCAGACACAAATATCAATGGACCTTTCCTGCCTTGTCAACACAATAATCTGTCAGAGTTTTGTGGATAATTATCTAAAAACCTCAAAATCATAAATGAAACATCCAACTAAATTATGTCAATACTCTTCAAACACACGGTATTTGCTAATCTCAGCCTCTGTGTGACAAATACTCAGAATTTTAGAAACATATTTTGATCAAAGAGAAGAATGATGTAAGTTTAAGGTGAATAAACACTGGTCTCTCTGACAAGATGGTTTTCTAACCATTCCAACAACAAAACCACGATTAACTGAACAACTGTTACTTTTATTTAGGAGGATTTGTCATTTATGTGGGAAGAACTGCTGTTTTTAGAGGAAACAAATTCATCACCAAGATTTGGGTCATTTATTTAGATTTAATATTTTAAAAAAATCTAACAAAACAAAGGAAATGGGAACATTATTTATCATGCATCAAAAATGACATCAATATGCATTAATATGTTAAATCAAATCCAACAGTCAGTCCATCATACCCCCCCCCCCCACACACACACACAAACACACACACACACACACACACACACACACACACACACACACCTCCCAAAAAGATTCAGGACAGACAAGTTTTCCTTTCAATAAAAGTGTTATTAAATCCATCAACAATACATTTTTCAAGTATTTTAGCTTCAGATTATTTTTAATTATCAAAGTTTTTATTTGCCTAAAAACATCTCAAACTGCTCAAAATCACTTAAAAATCAGTTTCTTTGATGGGTTCGTCCTTCAGAGCATCAGTGAACATCCAGCCTAGATCAGAGACGATAGGAAGTCTGTCATAAAAAAATCTATTTAGAGAAAGGGAATTCCATTCAAACCGGTGTTTTGTTATTAATCAGTTAATCAGAAGCTCTCAAAGGCCATTAAAAATTTTTTTTACAATAAATCAGGAAAAAACAACAACAGAAATGCACAGGAAGCCACATCTCTAACCTTGTTTCATGTACATAACCTTTGAAGAGGTGAACTTTGGTATCAGTGGTAACAGACTCCCCCACAGGCAATGACAGCAAACCCCCAGCGCACACTTAAATAAATCCCTCAGCCAGAAGCAGCAGCAAAGCTGCAGCAGGATGGAACGCATAAACACAACTTTGTGAGCACACAGACGCACACATCCACAAGCACAGGCCGTACTTTTCCTCCACAGCCTTCTTTGTATTCATCAGATGTTTTTACTGAACCCGAGGCTCGGCTTTTAAAGATTATTTGGCACTTACTTTCTCCAGATCAGGTGGGATTTTTTTAACAGCAAATTGCCTGATCCGCCGTCCCGAAGGGAGAGCTAGAAGTACAACTCAAATCCAAACATAAACACAGACAAAAGACATGAACTCGCAGGGAAACGCATACTAATGGACACCTGGGGATGAACATCACCTTATTTATTAGTAAAGCAAACTTCAACTGGACAGTGTTTCTTTTTTATGATTAACTAAAGTAAAAAATATGAAGATAAAACCTGAAGAAGATCAATTATTTTATGAAATTTGGACAGAAATATCTAAGATTCGCAAATTATATAGTGTCTTATAATAAAAGCTGGTGGCTGAAAAAAAAAAAAGCTTTTCATTCTATTTATCCGTAAGGTACAGGTGGTGTTATGCACACACTTTGACTGAAAACCTAAAACACTGACATTTTTATTTTATGTTTATACAGGCGAGATGTTCTGAGCACACATGCCCTTTTTCAGTTTGGCTCCTCTTCCCGTTTTCACACACCGGGGAGCTCTCCCGTACATATTAGCCTCTGAGATGCTCCGATGAGGAAATTAGTTGGGGTTTAAGTGCCTTGCTCAAGGGAACCTTAGTGTTAAGTGTCGTCCATGCTCAATATTTATACAGCTGGAAAATGAGCCTGTGATCCTGCTTAAGGCTAACACAGAGCTGCAGCTTAACTGAATGGATGTTCAATGAGACGGTGAATGGATGGTAGAGCTGCAGAGCTGAGCACATGGAAGAAGAAGGCCGCGAGCACTAAAAATAAGCTCCATAATTATTAGTAGTGTTTTTATTGAATGTATGTTGAGGCTTTTTGACTTTTAAAGGTGCAGTGTGCTGGGTTTAGTAACATTTATCCATATAAATATCAATGTAAGGCAGGATTTAAACTCCCACGATCACTCAATGGGGCTGTGAGATACATATTTAGTCATTTCTTCCTGTTCGCTCTGTTGATCCTTCTGATCAACAGCATACCACTCAGAACTCTGTCACCATGCACACATATGACACATGCACAATGAAAAAACTCCTATTTAAAAAGGTGCTGCTAAAACCAAGAAGACTAAAACAGATGCTTGTTCTGCTGAGATTCTGTGGGGAGAGTTGCTGTCATTACAATTGATCTCTACACTGTAAAAAATCATAGCCTCAAAAAGTTGTTTCAATCTATCTTTATAATTTCACTCAACTTGCCTAGTTAAGTTTTGCTTGTTAAACTTGCTTTTTTGTGTTTTGATCAGAAAAACTTAAATTTATGAGTTATTCTGACAAATTGTTACATTTTTCTCATTCAGTCAACTTAAATTTGCAAGTTATAGATTTTTTTTAAAATCTGTGAAATTTGGCAGGTTTGGAGGAGTAGGATTATTGGTGATACCATATAAGTAAAATATTTATATATATATAAATATAATATATATATTATATATATATTGTATGTATGTTCAACAAGGGACTGCATGGTGGTGCAGTTGGTTAACACTGTTACCTCGCATCAAGGAGGTTGTGGGTTCGCGTCCCGGCACTGCAGCCTCTCTGCGTGGAGTTTGAATGTGTTCTCGTGTGTTCTCTCCAGGTACTCCGGTTTTCTCCCATAGACCAAAAACATGACTGTCTGGCTAATTGATTTAGTAATTTGTCCTTGTGTGAGTGGGTGTGTGGCTGATTGTTCATCTCTGTGTGGCCCTGCAATGAACTGGCGACCCATCCAGGGTGTCCCCCACCTCTCACCCCCTGACCCCTGGAGATAGGCACCAGCTCCCCCACGACCCTCTGTGGAGGATGAAGAGGTTACAGAAAATGGACGGGGGGATGTTGAACAAGATAAACTGATTCTTTGATTTTTTTTAAATGGCTAAGCTAACAGGATTTGTTGTTTCAACTAACAATTTTAAGTTAAAACAATGTATGGTTATAATTTATGATATTTGTACAACTTGACATTTAGAGTTGAAAGAAAGTGTTTGTTTAAGTTGAATTGAATCAAAATTTTAAGGCAGCCGGTGAACTTTCGTTTCTAAGTTGAACTGACTTACTTTTTTTAACAGTGTATATAAAAACACAAAACTATCCAAAATGTCTAGTGAGAAATTACTCAGTCTTCTTTTGAACAAACATTTGAATAACAAGTGCTTTATCGCCACCTGCTGGACTGGAGTGTAAAAATGTAGACCTGTGAGTAGAACTGCAGCTGGCCCAACAGTATATAAAAAAGAGAATGCATCCTTTCTATTTATTAACCAAAAATAAGCAAATCAGTTTATTAGGTGAGTCACTGATTGCACAGGTATGTAAAGATGAGCACTGACAGCAGATATTAAAGGCACATTATGCAGTTTTGGTTGTTTTTAGCACCCCCTAGTGTCCATTTTAAATCACTGTCGTAAAACGTTAGCATTGCCTTTGCTCAGAAACCCCTAAATCTAACTGTTGAAATGTCTCCTCAGCCTTCACTGCTTTCTACTGGAGCAGTTCATCGCTCATTCAAAGAAATCAGCTGTGTTCAAGCAGGGAGAGATTGGAAAAAAAACAGGAATCATGAGCGAAAAACACTCCTGCGCTAGCATAACAGCTAGCCACATTAGGTTAGCCTAACCCTCATGAGATACGTGACTTTGTGAGACTTCAGGGTACCAGACCGGAGACTCAGAAGCTGCAAAAGCGTATCTTGGACACAAGCAGCAGATGGGGCTGTGTGAGTTTTCATTAACCCTGTAAAGGGTCATATTAGCACATACTGGCTCAAGAAAAAAGATTTAAACATGAAAAAGTTACATAGTGTGCCTTTAATACACCGTAAATGTTTGACCTTTATGAAGAAATAAATGAAAATACATTTATAATGATAACAGCTAAACTTATCCTGGAGCAAGTGAGCTTTAAATGGGACACAACAGTTTTCTTTTTGTCTAAACTCAACAATAAAGTTGTTAAGATATAGATCCTGTAATATCCTGAGGACTGAGGTGACTCGTTTTGGAAAGTTGACCCCAAGACGTTGCTGTCAAAGTGGAAGAGAAAAGACTGGAGGAGAAAGGGAAATGGAGGTGCTTTTCCAGCATGCAACACAACCAATTTCAGATGACATTTTACATCAGCAGCAAGCCATCGCACCTGTAAGCCAGAGTGCAGGGATGTCAGCCAGTTTGGCCAACATGCCTGCACTGCAGAGACCAAAGCAAAAAAAAAAAAAAATCTTAGCTCTTTTTTTAACTAAGGAAGGGTCCTGGAGTATTTTCAAACCTGGGGAATTTGTTCCAGCAACGATTAGGACTCGGCTTTGACCTGAACCTGTCACCGGCCCAACAGAGAATGAATAATAAGACTCAGCCGAACAGAGAGGTTCCTCTGAGGTCAGGACACAAACCAGGTCGACTCTCGGAGCGTGCTGCTAGTTTAAAGGACGCCGTGGTCGCATAAAGCTGCAGCAACCTCTCAGGTGAGAACATGAGTTCTGGATTTTACTTTGACTTTACGTTTGAGGTGCAAAAATAGCAGAAGCTCTACAACATCAAACGCCAGGTGCAACAAATGGTCTGATTTACCTGCAACTCTGACACATACATTATCTACCTAATGTCTATGAACTTGTTGGAATAAAGTATTTATTTTGTATTAAATGGTGACACAAAAACACGCCATCAGCAAGCATTTGTCACATAAACTGTTGTCAACAAGAACAATATCAATAAAAAAAGAGAGCGCTTTCAAATAGTCCCACTTTAACTCCTAACAACGATGAAATTAGATCAGGCAGCAGCCCTGGAGTCAGATTGGGTCAGATAGAAGATCAAATGTCCATCTCCCCCACGGAGCTTTGTAAGCACCACATCAGCACCACTTTTCACCAGCAGCTAATACACCTAATGGACCTCACCATATAAAGTCCATATTCCCTTGTGATTGTGTGTGTGTGTGTGTGTGTGTGTGTGTGTGTGTGTGTGTGTGTGTGTGTGTGTGTGTGTGTGTGTGTGTGTGTGTGTGTGTGTGTGTGTGTGTGTGTGTGTGTGTGGGTGCGTTAGAGGCACAGAGAGAGTTGGGAGAGACAGAAAAGAAACACTGGAGGACGAATGTGAAGAAAATCAAGCAGGTGTTTTGTCATTTGGAGATTCAAACAAGACACTACAGGATATTCCTAAAAACCAGAGGGACTCAACCGAGAGGAATTCATCATTTCACACAGTTTCATGTGGGGGTATCTGTCAACAAAATGAACACAGGACATCAACTTGCAGATTTAACAAGTACTAATAAATAAATGGTTGCAGGGATGTGTTAAACACTGATTTCCAACTCTTAAGCAGGAGGTGGAGGTGAGTTTAATGCTGCATTCCATTTAAATTCTGGTATAAATGATGTCATACAAAACTTAACCATGTTCCAGTTGCAAGTCAGAAAATCTCTCGGGATTTTATGCATCCAATCACTGCTGCAACATATTCACTAATAGAGATTCTGCAGCACTGAATGAGTGACTGGCAGGAACACAAATAAACGGTGTTTTACTGGAGCTATATTGCTCTTTTATAAGGCAGCCATATTGGATTTAGACATTAGGGTTAGAATGTCAGAAATTCAGTTGGCTTCCCAAAGTGGAATGTTAAAATTTGAAATAAATCCCTCAAAAAAAGTCCTTATCCTCAAACCATAAGGTTAGTAAGCTCTACAATAAGGTTTAACTGTGTTCCTGATGCACAAGTTAAAGTTACACACTGGGAAATGTAGACTTAAACATCATCATTTCAAATTAATATATTTCCCAGTTTGTAAAAAAGCATTATAATGATAAATAACTAAATAAACTCTTTAGGGATTGTTCAATCAGATCTCAAGCATTGGATCAGAGTCCCAATCAGCACATTTTTCACTGATTGGTTTATCTGGGCACACTTTAGAGAAACAAGTCAATTTTGTCCAATATCTTTAATCGGGAGAGAGAGGCAGGCTCAAGGACACCAACAACGCCATGTTTAAAATCTCTGAGATAGTTTCACTTTTACTCAGATTTATTTAAAACTAAGTACTTTAATTCAACGTCATTAAGAGTTCAATGAGTGATAACATGAGCTCATTGTCTCTCAGACTTTGGATGGGTTACACAAAATACTGATCAGAGATCTGTAAGGAGAGCGTTCACAAACACCAACTGTTTTTTAAAACAGCAGTTCGAAATAGAATATGAATTTTAGATTTCTCTTTTCAGACATAACAAGACAAACTCTGTGATCTGTGTAGATAAACTGTCTCCCTACACTGTGATCTTAGTCTTCATTTTAGTCTTTTTTTTTTTTTACTTTGGTCTTTTATCCTAATAGAATTGATCCAAGTGTAGCCAGCATCACATGAGCGATCACATGACCTAACATAAAGGGTACAAAGCATAAAATTAGCTAAAACTGATACAAAAATATGAAAGGGAAAAAACATATCAACTTGAAAAAAAGATAAATGCCAAAAACCCGTCCATGTTAATTTAGTCCAGGATTTCTTTGCTTTCCTAGTAGAAACAAGCCTGATTCACATTTTCAATATTTAAAAGCTTCAAATAAGTTCAAATTCAGTCTGCAGAAGGAAGAAAACTCAGCTGCTCTCAATTTGAGATCTTTGTATTTTCAGATTGCGACACGCTTTCAGTCCTTTGATTAAAAAAATGTGAAAGTTCTAGTCTAAATATCAAAATAACAAAATAAAACCTTTGTGTGACCAAAGTCCTCACTATGAAACAAATGGCTCCCTTTCTGCAGCAGTAAAATAACCTGTCAGACCTAATTGAAATCTCTGCCAGCCTTCAGTATCTGAACGTCTTATTACTTCCTTCTCTCACCACTTTGTCCTTGTGCCTCCTTTCTTTCCCCCCC